>PVKM010007224.1:0-42009 GCA_004027735.1 Carollia perspicillata | reverse complement strand
TGTACATTGTCTCAGAAAATATTCAAAATCACAGCCATGTGAGATTAACCCAGATTTTAATTCCTCCTCAAATGTGTCTCCTCTTTGCCTGAGTGACAGCTGGGCCCAGTTTCCTCAGGGCATTCCTGTTGTCCCCACACAATTATTACTCTCCATTTGGCAACAGTGTGGATGATCCTTATCCCTGGACTCAGCCCTCTAAGGAAGAAAGTTTAGGGTAGATCTCTAGGATCATAATGACAGAGTTTTCCTGCTTCATTTTTATCACTGCCATATAAGCCCAAGAGCTCACTGCTTGCTCCAAAGGGATAAAGAGAGAGACTCCTGATGGTATCAGTGGAGGTCACACCAAATGCTCAAAGGTCTGGTCATGTCCACATTCTCATTTCTTAAGAGCAACTGTAATTTGAGGTCATGTTCACCACATTTTTAAATAGAGAAATAAAAAAAAAAAACCAGCATAGAACACAGAGCTAGTTTATTATGAATTGACACAGGGCTGTCTCAGCCACGGAGAAAACTTTGATTTTATTACTTACTTATTATCTATAAATTGAAAACAGGGTGAGGATTTATATACCTGGTGCCCAATCACAAGGATAAGAATATAGTATTTGATGGTGGTATTTCACTAATCCACGGTGGGCATCATATCTATGCTACTTTTAATATGAAATAGTATTTTAATCATTATCAGTTAATTTACCAATAAATTTCATTTTCTGATATTCCAAGGATACCTCCCACATTTACACGGTGGATCTGTATATGCCTCAACACAATGTGGTATGTCCCTGGGAATGTATGTATTCCAGGTTTACACTACTTATTTTTAAAATATTTAAACATTGATTGATGTTTATGCCACTGTGCTGCTTTAATCCTGGTTCTTAGATTAGGCTTTCTTTCTCAATCAAAATGAGTCCGAATTGCTTTTCTTCTGGGAGGATGATAAGCTCCTCTCCAGAAACTGCAATACTACTTTAGTGTAAGCCAAGACATTGATATGAAACACCCCCCAACCCCAGAATATGAGAATAGCCAGGAACTGAAGGTAAACAGATGCACATCTGGTTAACTGTTGCTTTTTTAACAGTGGAGCCAATTTGTTAAGTGTTTCCATTTTCACTGTCAAACTGAAGGACATTTCCCATATGATTTGACCTTTGATTCATGTTACTGGCCTGTTAAGTTGAGCATCTATCTCATAGAACATTGATAGTCTTTCCTTTCTTTTCAGCTGAAGCCTTTTGTTGTGTCTTTGGTGAAAGGGCTTTGGGCATTGTTTAAGGAAATTGCCAAGTTCCAGAGACAGTTTGTGGGGTTTGAGTGTCAGCCAAGTCTCTAAAAACATTTAAAATTTATAAAAAGAGTCAATTTTTGAGTTTTTTTCTTGGCAGAATATAGCTCCATTGGGTGAGAAGCAGAAAGAAATAGGAATAAGAGATGCTTCAATGAGTGAACATGGACAGAGTTAACACAAAAAAGATAAAATAGCATGTGAAGCCCTCTAATTCTGGAGCCTAGAACAGGGGAATGTTTCAGGTGAGTGTGATGGGAAAGAAAGGAATTGTAGGCACATTTAGTGGAGGCTCTTTCTGTTTTGTGTTATGTTGTATTATTTTTAATAACTGAAATTCTCAAGAGTCCTTGCTTGTTCTAAGAAATGGACTACCTAAGGACAATCACACCTAGCATGACTTCATATATTCTCCATGTCCAGACATTTAAAAGAAGGAAGATGTTTCTGTCATTTTCTTTATTTTTTAAAAGTAACCTGAATATGACCTGAAAATTTTAAATAAGAAACATATTAAAAACTTTAGGGAGGAACAAAGGGGGAAATTTGGGACAATTGTAATGGCATAAATAATAAAATACAATTAAAGAACATTGACTATTAAAAAAAATATATATATATATATTTCTGGGGGTATGATAAACTCAAAACAAAGAACCTTAAAGGAACTCTGAAATCAAGAGGTTTTTTTCTTACTCTACCCACAAGTAGATTCTGAACAAGTGTTAAGTGCAAGCTAGTGTTTTGGATCCAAAAGAAAGGGGTGGGGGATGAAAACGATGGTGGACTTGCCTTCTAAAGAGAAGTGGAAAGTAAAAACATTTCAAAAAATTAAAAATCTCTATACACATATGGCTTTTTCCCATTAATAATAGATCCACTAATTTGTTGTGCATGTGATATCTCAAGATAGGAAATAAATGTACAAAAATAAATTCAATAGAAACTGATGAGTAGAAAATGCTACTGAAGTTATAAATCATCAGGGGAAATTGGAGGAGATCATAAAATTAGCAAATGGAAAATACTGATGAGGAGGAAGAATGGAAAGTTGTAAGAAAAACCCTTTGAGAACATCTAACATAAGTTGTAAAAAATATAGAGTATGTAAAAAATAGTCTTAGGTGTAAGTGAAGAAATGAGATATTATAATATATTTTGAGAAGAGAAGCTTTCAATGAAAACAGAAGGGTACCCATGTCAAGCTTCAAATAGACTTGGGAGGATAATGGCAATAGATTCATTTGTTCTGAGAATTAGAAGGGTACATGACTTGGAGAAGAGTATATTCAATAGTTGGTTAGGCTATGTGAGACTGCAAAGCATTAAAGAATGAATACATAGCGACTAAATAAACACGGGGAATGCAGATATCTTTTTAGAGAAATTTGTGAATTAAAAAGTAAACCTTGAAATAATGATACCCAGTTAAAAGATTTGCAAATCAAATGGGCCAGATCTGAACATTCTTCATTTTATTCTGACAATGCTGAACAATTCTAGTACATTTCATATTACTAGCAGCAATGACAATGACTTCAACACAAGTTAAAAAACAGACCACACGTTCCCCCGTTTGCATTCCTGGGATCATTTTAAAATATGATTTTCAAAGGATTTTTATCTTGACACATGTATATTAACTCATGCTAGTTTGCATTAATTTGCATCGTATTTACAATTGGCAATTCCTTCCTAGTTTTTTATTTCACAAATATTTTTAAACTAAAGATATTGTTTCACAGAAAATGCTGTGGATTGTTAGACAGGGATGAAATATGGTATACTTCTGTTATATCTGAAACAAGACATGTCAAATATTGTGAATTTAACCTTGCATAATGCACCATTTTTTCTTCCATGCGGCGCCAGAAACAACACATCACGAGTCATGCCTAGCACTCATTTAAATGAGACCTCAGAGTCACACTGCATGTTACAAATATCTGGGAGCTGTGTGATTAGTTAACATCTTGTGCATAACCCTTAAAATTATAGCAAGTTCTCAGGAAATAATTAGCTTACTCTGTTTCTATAATAAAATGAACTATGTTTTAGCAATGACTCTTAGGAATTGTGGCAGGAAAACGCCTTTAAATCAGATAAAGTGAAGAATCGCAAAAGATAAAAATGAAAGAAAAAATATTGTAATGAATATTTTCTTTTCCTGAGACAATTGGACTCTAAGGTAGCAGAGAAGCAAGCTATTGAATATAAAGTGTGCCACTCACTGTCACTAATCCATATTTGACTCCACTATGGTACCTTTTGCTCCAGGATGAGACTAAGAAATACACAAGAACTTAAATTCATTTCCTCATAGAATTCAGCAAATGTTAGACTTCTGCATGGAACAGAAGCCTCAAAACTGAATGATGCTGTAAGTTCACAAAAGAGTCCGATTCAAATTAGAATGAAGAAGGATTTCCAGAGACAACGTGCTTCAGGTTCCACTCCATCGCTACCTCTTGAGAGCAAGACAGAGATAGTGTTGTCATAAGAATTGAAACAACACTTGAAAGGGGAAAGAAGATAGTGGACTGTTGGCCTGTCATTCTTCTTACCAACATCTTACATTGTTAGTTGGGGACTTCAGAATCTCATGAGCCCAGAATGCACCCATAGCAACAGCAACAGTAATACAAACCCAATAAACAAACACAAAAGCAAAGGTGGAGAAGAGCTTTATGGCATATTACATAGATAAATGTTGGAGACATACGAGGATTAGGGGAAATATTTGTGCAAATCTTCTTGAGTGTCATCTGTCTAGAAAAATCTGTGACTTTTTCCTAATCCCAGGGGAGATAAAGAAAGACAGGGTTTGACAAAAAAAAAAAAAGTGTATGAATTAAAGGCTCAGTATCATGCTTCCTAGTTTGGTTTCTCATTTTTAAGTAATCAAGAATTCATGGAAGCATCTTTTACTATTAGAAGGTGAATAAAATTTACACTTAATGGCTTAACACACTTAATAGTGTGAGATTTATCCACAACAAACATGAGAGTAGACAACACTAACCTAAGGGCTCAAGTTACATCAGAAGTCTAATTGCAAAACTCTCACTCAGAGGACAAATTGCTTAGCACACAGGGCACTTAACTTCTAATCAGAACCATGCTATGTATTTATTGACCTTTCTTATCCTTCCAAAAATGATTTCAGACCACCTTATTATTAAATATATATCAAACTCTTAAAAAGAGAAAAAAAGAAAATAAAAGCGTTCCCAAATCAGACCTAGGAAAATTGTCAACTTGCAAAGAAATCAATTTTAAGCTTTGTAAAAATAAAGACTCAAACTGATATTTGCCATATGAGAAAAAATACATTCCATTTCATTATTTCCTAACCCTGAGAAAAGTATGATATGATAAAATTTAAAGGATGTTGACCACCATAGTAGAAAATATACTTCACAGTAATTTTATATAATATACAAGATCCTCTATTCATCAATAAAAGACTAATAATTAAGGTAAGTTTAGTTAATATGATTATATTGCTGGCCAGAGTAATACATTCATATGCATTGTTCCCTGGTAATGAGATTTATTAGAAAAAAAGCTATCTGAGAATTTTCATCAATGACTACCATATCTCTTGGTCTAATGGTTTTCCAAAGCTAGTGAAGAATTCTGTCTTTGTGATAATATTTCAATTGTCTACATCCTTTGGAAAAAATAGACAATTAACACTTTCTCATAGATGTAGTTTGTTTAATGTAAAATGATATTTTACTTTGAGACTGTTACCTAAGTAATTCACATAAAAATGTCTTTTCTCTTGTAGTTTGGTGATAGCATATCACAATTTTGTTTTTTTGCTTGTTTTATTTGTTTTCTTAAATGTCCTTGGAAAGATTTTAAAGACCTCTTATGATATGTTTGTATTTTCTGTTCCTGAATTATATTTTCAAATGCCATAATTGCAGAAATCCCACAGGCCAGGAAAAATTGCTTTAGTGTGTTTCTAATAACACAAAACATGTGAACCAGTCTTGGAGTAAACAGTAGCTAGTCAAGGAGCAGATACTTTATGCTGTTTATTGAAAGACAGATTGTAGACTCTGTATTTAGAATTTTAGACAGTAATAAAAATTCTTTTAAAACTGAGCAGCTTGATTTGTATTTTTTTTTTTTAACTAGCAGGCCACCACTTTTACAAAAAGAAGAATCTTGCGTGACCTAATTTTTTTGTGTGACTAAAGAGTCTCTTTAGTTCTGTTGAAGTGTTGTAATTAGTTCTCTGCTAAAATTCCAGAATTCAGTTTTATATAATACAAAAGTAATCTTAATCTTGATAGTTATAAGGGCTTTAAAAGAATGACTAAAAGTTTTCATTAACACAGTTGCTATAAAATTCAACTTTGGACATAACTATACAATAAATAATACTATTAAATTGTCCAAATTTAGAGACCAATTTAAGTCTTACAAAACTAAATGTAAGAACTTGTTGAATACGTTTTAGTGTATTTCATCTGTATACTAAGATTTATTTTTCTAAATGTTATAAACTTTTATTATAGCTTTAGTAAAAGTTTTAGTTTTTATTTAATGTGTGCTTCTCCTTTTAATAATGATTGGCCAACATGTTCCAGTGCTTCCTAAGACTAGTTCTGGGTGATTAGGGCCATATGATAAAATAGTTGCCCCCTATTCCTAAATGAATAGTTGCTATCCATATATTATGGATATGTATGTAAATAATTATTTAAAGCTATACAACTATATATATTGTTTAAACAATACAGAGAAGGGACTATCAGAAGAAAATGTCTGACCATCATAATTCTTAGGGCAATAATGTAATAAAATTCCAAATGAATGTTCAAAGATGCACATAAACATCAAAGTTCCACAACTGGGCATAAATAAAATTTCCAGTTCAAATGCAAGATCAATTCAACAAATATGGCATGTGGTCAAATTCTTGAGCACCCTTTATACGGCACAGACAACAAAAAGGAGAAGGATGGTTGGATCTAAATCTTATTCCTCATGTACGATATCTGGAAGAAATTATATGACATTTAATTTATATGAATGAAGTTGGTGCTGAATTTTGAAATGGCCTGATTAAAAATTACTGCTTCTCTAATTTAAAGTTACCAAGAGCTATTATTTTGGCAAACGGGCTAAACAATTGGTTTCTATGTTGTTAACCTCTAAGGAACATGCAAGTGAAACAGTGATTTTTAAACAACTGTATTTAAGCTTGGTGAATGTAGAGGTTACTGTCACCCATACTGACTAATGTCAAAATTCCTTTTTTATCAAAATGTCTTCATTGTCCTCAATGATTGGACCTATTTTTACAGAGTAGAAAGACTGTTTCCTAGTATTATGGAGAATTAGAGAATGTTAAATACATTAGAGAATGTTAATATTTGTAACAAATAATATATTTCCTCTAAGAGAAACTTTTAAACTTTTTAAACTACTCATGATATACACAGGAAAAAGTAAGGCAGGTATAATCCCTTATAAGTATGGCATTATATAGTCTCTACTTCAAAACAAGTGTGTGTTTTTTTTCAGTAGAAAAGAAGACAATAAATAATTTCACAGTACAACGGGCAAAAACCAGGACATCCCCGATCAAACCGAAAAGGTGGGTCACTCTATTTATACTCATTTTTAGATTAATGAGATGGTAAGCACAGATTAGTTAGATTAGTCAGCATATTATAGCTAATTATTAAATAATAAATCCCTCATTATTAATTGTTTAAACATTATTGCCAGTATATTTACATTAATTAAATGGGTCCTTTCCTATGAATTTGTTACTGTTTTCAATTTTATCTTATACTGGTTTTAGGTGTACAGTTTAGTGGTTAGACAATCATGTGCTTTACATAGTGTTCCCCTCAACGTTTTTAGTACCCCCGCTGGAACACAGTTATCACAATATTATCGAGTGTATTTCCTATGCTTTACTTACATCTCCATGACTATTTTGTAACTTCCAGTTTTTGCATCTTAATCCCTTCACATTTTTTACCCAGTGCCCAACATACTCTCCCCTCTGGCAACCACCAGTTTGCTCTCTGTGTCTACAAGTCTTCGAATTTTGTGGGGGTTTTTGTTTGTTTATTTTGTTTCTTTAGATTCCGCATATAAGTGAAATCGCATGGTATTTGTCTTTTACTGACTGACTTCTTTCACTTAGCACAACACACTCTAGGTCCATCCATGCTTCACAAGTGGTCAAGAGCTCATTCTTTTTTATGGCCAAGTAATGTCCCATTGTGTGTATGTGCCACTTCCTTTTTATCCACTTGTCTGTTGATGGGCACCTGGACTGCTTCCATAGCTTGACTGTTGGGAATAATGCTTCAATGAACACAGGAGTTCATATGAATATATATATATTTTTTTAAGGTGATTATTTTAAGACATACATTTTCTTAATAAATACCTGCCCCCCAAAAAATCTTACATAGCCTTTTAACAAGTTCTTGCCAAATCCTAACATTTAGGACACCTGAACTGTAAGTATCAGTTATAAGGTATGCTGAATAATGTATAACAGCCCACAAATTCAGAAAACCAATATTAGCAATTTTATTTTGTATGAAATTGCTTAAATGGCCATTAAAATGGCATATCCAACTTGCCTAAACTTCTTTTCCCTCATTGTGGAGTAGGTAGTGAATATGGATGAGGAAGGGTAGAATGTCAAAACGTTAACCCTTTTGCCCTTTATTACTGCTTAATGATTTTCTGTTTAAGAAGCTGAACCAAGAAATACACATTGTGTCACTGAAAGACTGTTAGAGCTTAGAAGGCCACAGGTGCTTTGGATTGTCAATAGCCTAGACTCCCAGATACTATTCAAAATAATGGGAATATGGGGTGACTTACACATCAGCCTTGATAAAACCTAATCAGAATGGCTGAAGAAAAAAATACTATTTGTAATATAGAAAAAATAATTCTGTGAACAAATATGAGCTTGGATCCCACCTATGCTATGATAGGGATATGAGACGAAAAAAAAAAAAAAACAAAGAAAACAAAGTAGAAAAATATCTTAATGGCAAAATGATTTGCATTCTAATTTCCTAAGGAAAGCCCAGAAAATGGCCAGGACACCAGAGTAGCAGAGGTGACCTTGTATATGCAGACGGATGGCCCTGAGACAGCCTCACAGAGTTTGCCCATGTCTTGAACAGGGCATGTGAGCCACGCAGCCATGCCTATGACTCGAATACCACGTGGCTCACATGCTACAGGACCAAGCCCGCAGCAATGCAGCACCACACACAAAACCATCTATTTGACTTGGATAAGAAGTAGGCACAAACTGAGGGAAGCTTAGATCTAAAAGTGTTCAAGGCTGATGTAATCTGGACTCCTGAGTAGAACCCAGGAGTTCTAGTAGAACCCAGGAATGAATCTCTGACTGGATCAGGGATTTTGATCAGGACCAGCAGTCATAGATGACAGACATAGGCCAGACACTCCCCACTGCACCCCGCAGTAGCATGACGTTAAGTTACTTTTCACCTACCTCACTGTAACCACTGGAAGAGAAGTGGAGGACCTCTAAGTTAACTGAAGGTCAATTTCAGCCACTTGCAAGTTATGATGATGAAAATTAGTGTCAATTATAGAAAACCATTGTTACATTTTTATCATACAAGGTTCGTCTCTACGGTATAAGCGATTTAAAATAACAGTGCATATACAGAGAATGCCGTAGTGTGCTGCCCAACTATGGCCATATTTTACAATCAAGTTGGAAAGAGGAAAACAACCTCCTGGTAAATAAAACCAAAACCTCTCGTAATGCATCAAATATGGGAAACAGCAATACTGGCTATCAACCAAGAAAAAGGTATCAGAAGTTCAGTATTTTTATTTTTCAACTATAAAATTTTAATGCTGAAAGGACTAAAAGTCAACTATTGATTTTATTCTTATTTATTCAATTATGGTTTATAAAACTAAAATTATATTCTTGGTTTGATCACAGATGAGGTTTCTGACCTTTTATATATCTTACTATCTTTTAAAAATTATTTTATTACAGTTTTCCCAGTGTTTCCCCCTTTGCCCTCCTCCACCCAGCCTACCCCTCCCCACTCCCATAGTTGGCCACACTGTTGTCCATGTCTATGGATCATTCATACATGTTTTTTGACTGGTCCCTTCCTCTCTGTCCACCATCCCTCCCCCTCCTCTCTGGCAACTGTCAGTCTGTTTCATGTTTCCATGTCTCTGGTTTTGTTTTGCTTGTTAGTTTATTTTGGTCACTAGATTCCTCTTATAAGTGTGATCATATGGTATTTGTCTTTTGCTGAGTGGCTGATTTCACTTAGCATAATATTCTTCAGGTCCATACATGCTGTTGCAAAAGGTAGGAATTCTTTCTTTCTGCTGCATAATATTCTATTGTGTTAATGTATCACATTTATTCCATTCATCTACTGATGGGCACTTAGGCTGTTTCTGGCACTTGGCTATTGAAAATAGCACTGCTGTGAACATAGGGGTGCATAAATTCTTTTAGGTTGGTATTTTGGTATTCTTAGGATATAATCCCAGCTGGGTCAAAAGGCAGTTCCATTTTTAATTATTTGAGGAAATTCCATGCTGTTTTCCACAGTGGCTGCACTAGTCTGCGTTCCCACCAATAGTGCCCTAAAGTTCCCTTTTCTCCACATCTTCACCAGCACTTGTTTGTTGATTTGTTTATGATGGCTATTCTGACAGGTGTTGGGTGATATACCATTGTGGTTTTAATTTGCATCTCTGTGATGGCTAGTGATGCTGAGCATCTTTTCCTGTCTATGGGCCCTATATTAGTCATTAACTGGACTAAATTTAGCAACATTTATACCCATTGTTTGAAATAAAAAGTCATCTCTAATGAGTAAGAAGCACTACAAGTTACACCCGTACTAGTTGACAGAGACTTGGATTTCATCTGGTTGATGCCATTTGCCATCAGCATGAATGTGTCTGCATCTTAACTCTCTTGTTTCCAGCTCAGGAATAGTTTGCATGTATCTCATTACTGTCATTCTAAGAAGAGTAGTGGAAGAATTCCCTAACTGAGTGTTTTATTGTATATGGACATTCAATGTGTTTAATATAAAACCTTATAGTATTGTCTTAAAACTTCATTGATAATCAACCATTTTTATTAATGTTAGGCTAATTAATCATTACCTTTCCCCAAACATGATCCATGTTTTTTTTTGACAAATCAGGCCCGAGTAGTGCCACTCTGTGTACAGATATAAGTATGTTGAAATATATCTGAAATGCTATAAAAATAGAAACACTAACACATAAAAGAAGAAATGTAATCAGTCTTAATAGTTGGCCTCTTCTGTAGCATTTGAAGTCTTTAAGTTCAAGTCTGATATATAATCTATTAAAATATTTGGCTTACCTAGTTTAGAGTACATTGCTATATTGTTATCTCATTTATGATTTTAGAGAAAAAAATATTCTACACATCAACATATATTCATTGTATTGATATTCTTACAAATGCATATTCTTATAAAGCTAATTTTCTGACAAAACAATTCATGTGTTTGACCTATATATTTGTTAAAAAATGCATATTGCTAATTTCTGTTTTATTACTATTCATATACATGGAGTTAGCAAAAGTAGGTTTACATTTATTGGTATGGAAAATAATACAATAATTAATAAATAATAATGCAAGAATAAACTGTCTTTGCATACTCACAACTGAAAACCTCCTTTTGCCACCCCCCCCATTCAAAACCAGCATTTTAAAAGCCAGACACAACGTTTATACTCTTGGGAATTTATTCTCTTCCCAGACCTCCCACTTTATAGAATAGTACTTTAATCTCCTATTTTTAAAATGTAGTTTTAAAATGATACTCATGAAAAATATTTACCTGTTTTTGTTTTATTTTTTGATTTACACATTTAATAGAAAACTGTTAAAATATTAGCAGGTTTCAAATATAAATAAATATCATTAGAAAACAATGAAAAATGAATAGATTTATACCAAACACCTATAAAGAGATACTCTTGTTTCATTTGCATTTCTCATTTCATCAAAGAATTGAGTTGACAATTAATTAGAATGAAAGACTCAAGTCAATTTTTTATTTAAAGGGAAGCTGCAATTTTTACACCGTTGACTAAAATTGAGGAGTCTTTCTTCCCCACTCCCTTAGAGATATGACTATGGATATCAAGACTTCATTCTCAGACACTCCAATAGTTAATATTAGGGTAGCTTATCATTTCCTATTTAGGCTTTAGAAAGACATTTGGCAGAGTTACCTTTGAGCAAAAGAATCAAAAGAATTCTGCTTTGTGGTTTCGGCAGATGTCTTTAAATTTTTTTGTATTAAATCATTTTTATTGTTATTCTATTACCGTTGTCCCAATTTTCTCCCTTGCCCTCCCCCGCCTGCCCCACCCCACCCCACAGCTAACTGCCACACTGCTGTCTGTGCAGAAAAACAACCCGAGACTGCTTCCATGGTAGACTTCAAATTTTCCCTACCCCCAAATTGCAGAGGGCTTTCAGTTACGACATGGTGGAAGAGGCAGAGATTTCCCTAACTACTGGAGTAAAGATTGTATTGTATCTGGAATGCAGACCAGAAGTTAAAAGAGCCTGGTCAGTGGGGAGGAGAGGGATTAAGGTGGGAAGTGGTAGTATTCTTCCCAGTTCTAAGTTTGACGCATTTTTACTGGAGTAAGAAGGTCTTATAGAAGTCTATCCCATAGGGCACAGAATACACCCTGTTCCCGCTATCTCTGCTTTATTCAGAGTATGTGCTGAAATAGTCATATATTCGATCTCATGGTGAAAAGATTACTAGTGTGGTTTACCAAGTGGAAAATGAACCAAAAGAAAGATAGCTTTTCTCAAAAAAGAAAATCACAGATCTTCCTGAAGGTCCAAGGACAAGGTGTTAAGTTTCTGGGTCACATATGTAAAATTTTTCATTTTTCTCCCCTTAAACCTCCCACTTGCCCAATCATCAATTTTTCCCAAGTGAGTTATGGAAGTCCTAGACAGCCTTCACTCCCTGAAGCTACTATTACACATTATTTGGAAGCATTTCCATATGCTTTCCATCACTGAGCCACTTACACAAACCCCAGGACAAATGTATCATTTTTCCATCTCTAAGTGGCCATAAGAAGAAGCACAGATGGACTAAGTCTATTACAACCCGGAACAGCACCAGACAGAAGTAGAAACAGAGACATTACTCCTTTTCGTTAAAAAAACAAATCAAATTCATTAAGGAAAATAATATAAGAAAAGTACATGCTCGTGAGTAATATATTCATATGCAAACATTATGCAAATGATTTACCAGTAAACAATGTCCAGTTCTATCACTGATCGTGTTTATATTTCTTTCCTGTGATTCTTGTCTGGGAAATGAATTTGCATTCAGATTCATTATGTCTTTGAATGCATTCCACCCTATAATCATCTTCAATGAAGAAAGGAGAAGAATTTGCCCTTTTGTCAGTTTTTGTCTTGACCATATGACATTTCTTTACTAAAAGGCCCTTGCTGAAGAAAGGACTGGGCAACCCTACGTAATTAGAATCCCTTATACATGCCTAAAGCAAAGCAGAGCTGATATGGAGGAAATAGCCATATGTGGTATTCCTAGGGAGGGATGAAAATGCATCAACTTGTTTTCAAATACATCTTGGTATATTTGTGGCCAAACCCATCTGGAGAAGCACCACTGACCTTTACTTTCTAGATCTATCAAATCAGTCCGATGTCTCTCATCACTCATTCTTTAGCCTGCACCGAGGAAGTTGTTTAATTGTTGTCTTTTGGTTTTTACCATACATTAGGTAGTTATCTCCCAACTCCATTCTTCTTATTAAAAATTTTAAATGATGTTCTTGTCTTCCTGACCAGGTACCTTTTTCGATGTAGTAAGAAAATAGAGTTTTAGAGGGATTGGGAAACTTAAACCAAATCTGTCAATACAATTTTGAGGAATCCAGAAAAAAATATTACAGTCCTATCTTGTGGTTTAGCATGTCTAGCTAAAATATATAGGTAATTGATTTTTAAATATTTGTTGGTAGAGAATAGGTTGTGTAGTTGTCTAGATTAATATCAAAATTATATATGTTAATCTTGTGCCTTCCCAGTTGTTCACATAATCAACTAAATTTATACGAATGATCAACTTCTGTCAAATTATTGAAGAACACAGGCCCAGAGATTTTATTCAACAGGTAACAGCAACAACAATAAACACTAGGCTTTTCCTGAGAATTTTCTATATTTCAGACTGTGTGCTAAGAACTTCCTTGAACTCTCCCTTTCATTTTATGTTAGTAATAGTTAAGTAAATTAAGTTGTATTATTTTCCCATTTCTCTGAAGGGAAAAAAAAAACAGTTCACAGCTGTAAAATAATCTGTTCAAGTTCATTTTTATATAATCACTGTAGTGGTTAAAGATTTTTTTAAGTGGGCTGGAACAAAATTTCTGAAAAGTAGACTGAGTAGAATAAAATGGAAATAATATAATATATATTCCAATTAAAGTATTACAGGGAAAGAAGCCAAAATTTACACAAACACACCTAACACACAGAAGAGAACTACATGGATGGTTGGTACAAACACTTTAGAAAACAATGCAGCATTATTTCTTAAAGTTGGACATTTATCTGCATGATGATTCAGCAAATCCACTTGTAGATTTAAGAATATTGTACCTTAGAGAAATTGCGTCTGTGCACGAGAATGTGTACCTTATGTTCACAGCTTTACTGGTCATAATAAAAAAATTCATTGAAAGTATCTCAAATTCCTACCAAAAAGAATGGAAAAATAAACCGAGCTACATTTCCACAATGAAATGATACATAGTGGCATCAGTGAATAAACTGTATCTAAATGCAGTCACAAAGAGTTATAGATATATAATGTTAATAGAAAATAATAAACCCAAGAAGACTAATAAATTATGATACAATTTTAAATATACCCCAAGTGGTTATGTATCATTATGTATATTATACACTAAATAAATGGAATGATAAATAGAAAGGTCAAAATAGTAGTTACCTCTTAGCTGAAAGCAGGGTGAATGGATATGGGAAAACAGCACTCAGAGAGGCAGGGAGATGCATTTTTATCTGTAACTGTATAGCTTCTAGACAAATCTTAAATTCAGGGTGATTGCTATACTTTCCTGATTCATAGTTACTACATCTGTTCTCATTGTGAATCAAATATGGCATTGTGGGGCAAGGTAGGTTTGGGCCAGAATGCAACAATTCTGTAATTTCTATGGGGGAAATGTCAAGAAGCTCTTGGGGAGAAAAGGGAGGAAGAATAAAGAATAAGAGACTTGTCCTGCTGTGTACTAAAACATATCATAAAGCTCCTGAAATTAAAAGCTAAATACATTAACAAAGAAATAACAAATAGATGAAAGAAACAGAAGAGAGCGTTCGGAAGCAGATAAAAGTACATGGGGATTTAATATATAATCATATTTGCAAGTAAATCTAGTGATTTGGGATAAGTGATGTGAAAAATTATCCATTTAAAAGAATATAGCATGAGATCAGTACCTCTCGTCATATGTTTTGAAAAATTCCTAATTATTAACCCTATAAGAATCAAAAAGAGACTTATACGAAAGCCTTGCAGTAATACCAAGTAATATCTTTATTGCCATGTAGAAAAGTTCTAAGAAAGGTAGAAATTCAGCAGCTATTAAAGATAATAAAAGAATTAATTACACAAACTTTTTAAAAAAATACATCTATTAACAAAAGAGAAGGCAGAGATGCAGTAAAAAGAATTTAAACAAAAAAATTTGTTTTGGACATTAAACAAGTGGCCTTAAGTCTTTCTCTTGAAACATTTAAAAATAAGAGCTATTCAAACTCAGGATTTTAATATTTCTATTAATACATACATGCAGATATTGATCTTATTAATTAAAAATAATTTTAATTAAAAAATAAAGCATTTTGAGTACTGAGAGGGCATTTTTTTAAATGTGAGATGTGCCATTTTTATTTATTAGAATGTAGTTAGCTGAACTTTCATAGATTTAGTCGAGTGAGATGTTCAAGTAGTTTTTGAGATGTATAATGTACAAAATATCCCAAACTGGGCACCCACTGGGTATTCTCAACAAACAGCCCTTATGGAGAATATGTCACTAAAGAATGAGTCAGTCATAAAAGGGACCAATTTCTAGTTAGTAATTATCTGCAAATTTAGGACTAGTGGCAGAAAAGGGGGAGAGTCATCTCAGATGAGAACTACAGAAACAAAAGTTTTCGACCAAAAATTACTACTTGATTTCCGAGAAGCAGCATAAAAATGAATAGTGTAGACAATGGCTCCATCAGTTCAAGCTGTGCTCTTATGAGGAATACCCAAATTTCTAACACCTTCTCTGTCACAAGTCAGCTGTTAAAGCATTAGAATCGAAGTGTTTTACTTACAATGATTTTGCTGTTGTAAATTAATGATCGAAGTGATTTATTATTCAGTTGTTCAACTGCTGCTTTATTTCTGTTGATCTTTGTTTTTCTGCTTAATTTCTATAAATTACTCTATAGTTTCCCATAAGGTATAATTAAGCAGAATTGCTTAAGTTTTAATTATTGTGTATTATAGATGTTGAAAGCAACATTAGCACTTGGCTTTTAAAAATGTGATCGTATATTTATAAGAGAGCATTTATAAACACATTTACATATAGTTAAGAAGAAAAAGGTATTTGAATTGCAGTCATTAGCATTTCTTCAAACATATGGCAGAGCAGCGGAGGCCATGGGCCATGCCTTCATTAACTGAACACTGTTTCATCAGTGTCTCAGCTTCCTGCTGTGCCACCCCGTGGCGTACCCTTCTGTCCCCGAGGTTTCAGTGACAAGGGACAATATGTCCCCAAGGTGAAAATCTGGAAAATATAGCAGATTAGCCCTTAGAGAAGTTCTTATGATTATTTAATCATACTCAGAGCAGGAACACACCGCGGTATTAAACCGGTTGCAGCGTTTTTCTGTCAGTCTCCATTTCTCAGTTGCAGTGGTCGAGGCTGCCTGGAACGTACGGACAGTGCAGGGAAAGTGTGGCATGTTTTTGCGGCCATCCTAAGTCTGACCTGCTTCAAATTCACTAGCATGATGGTCAAAGCTGACATAGCCACTGGCAAGTATCATTGGTTAATTATAATTTGCTGAGATGATGTATATCAGATGCTACATCTAGATAAAACTTTCCTTAAGGGTGTCACGTGACAATTTCACTTTACTCCCTATTAAAAAAAATAGAAAATAAAAACTTGCCCTATAAATGTCATGATTGTCTTTTAAATGTGTGTTTCTCAGGTACACAAAGAACACTAAATCTGAATGACCAATGCAACCACCTCAAGGTATTAACCACATTTATGTTGCATCTGTTGCATACCTCGCTTTAATATAGTGTTAGAACCTGTAATATTTCTAACTATAGAATGTACAAAAATATATATTTATATCATTCTTATTGGCTTTTAATGTGAGACTTAACATTTTAATAAGCTCCTATGACAACTGGGAATAATATATTTTTATGTGAATATTTCGATCATATGTTTCTATTATTAAGCAACTGTCATCAGTTTTCAGTAGTTGAGAACATCAAATCTTAGAAAATTATCTTATTTCTCCTTTAATGAATACTATGAATATTTTATTTAGCAGATTTTAGGGGAAATTAAGTAAATCAACAATCCCAAGGTTTTCCCCCAAAAGGGAAATGAGCATTGATCCTCTTCTGATTATAAAAGTCTTCAGGAAAGGAATTACTAGTAGCAGTCTAATCTTAAATTTAGGAAACTTTCCAGGTTTACCTGAATTAATAGTCCCATCAAAAATACTGCTAATGGCATGAACAGATTCCAATTGTAAAACAGAATAAATGTGCATTCAATGGAATAGCAATCCTTATGAGAAATTGTCACATTATAAAAGAAATTATCACCTTGCTATTTTTGCTTTTCACATTCTCCTATTCATTCTTGAATATTATAGAAATATTTTGAATTTTCCTTTAGACCTGTAAAATCTCTTTCTTACTGATAGGATCATGTAATTAATTTAACTTAAGATGGCGAATTGTACTGTACTGAAAAAAATAGACATGATAAAACACAATTCCTTTCCTGGAGGATGTCTTACTCTCCTGTAAAGGTTTTAAACCAAATATTTCAGTCTTGGTTGACAGAAGTCAGATGATAACAATTCTTCCTCTGCTCTTCAGTGCAAAGATGGAGTCCTTGCTTTCTTGTGTCCAGCGTAGCAGCGGGAGTACAAATCCTGAAGCCAAACGGCCTTAGTTTGAAAACTAGCTCCACCAGGAACTGAGACTTTGAGCAAGTTATGAAAGGGTCCTGCACCACTGTTTTCTCACAGAAACACTGCTAGCTCTCACCTCATTCACTTGTTCGGAGCAGTGAATGAAGAAGTTAACATTCGTAATGTCCAGAAGACTGCTTGGAACACAGTGCATGCTTTAAAATGTAAAGGCTCGTTCTCGCATTTAGAAAAATCTTCCTCTGTCATTACCTGCTCCCCAGCCTGCCCACTAGGAACCCCAATTTAACCCCATCTTCTTCCTCTTTTTCCAAACCAAGGTTTTGCAAACGCCACTTAGTGGCTGCAGTCAGCGTGAGGGAGAGGGAATAATAAGGCTCTCTGTCAGCAACAACAGATTCCAGAACATGGGGCCAAGTAGGGAAAGTCTTTTTAGACTCATCAGTTGAGAACTTCAGAAGGTCAACTTTTGACATAGCTCACTCCGCCAAGTCCTCTTTCACTGTCGTGACTCTTGGTGGTCTTTGTGAGAGTACAGGAAGTCACCACCAAGAATGGTCTACCTGCATATTGAAAAAAAGGTGAGGGCAAAGAACACATAAACAATCAATGGGCTTTTGATATTAACCACCAGTGTTCCAAAAGTGTACTGAATAGTACAGTTAATATTTTTCAGAATACATTTAAATAAAACACCAATTAAATGGAATGTATAGGGATATATATTATATTTATTTTAATGATGGATCAGTAAGATAGAGTATCAGATCATATAAATATATTTGCTTTGGGGAATTCCCTTTTGAACCTTTTTATTTTTCATCATCTCATAGCATATCGCAAGTCCCCAGAAATATGCCATGCTAATATTGCCAACAGAGTTCTTGCAAGCAGAGATGACATCAGCCATCTGTCACACAGTACTAATGCTGGGAAGTAAAGCCAAGTATAGAGAAAATAAATACCTTTCATATCGATTAGCCAAATATTTATGTTGAGAATGAAATGATTAAAATCTCACCATTCAAGCTAATTACCCTAAGTGAATATTTGCCTCCAAGTGAACGACATACCACCAATATGCTTGCCTTATTACTTTCCTAAACCCAAATTTCATTGTGAGCTTGGGTCGTGCATGAGGGGTTTGTGCTAGACTTTGCAAGGTGTTGCAATACACCAGCACAGCAATCTTTCAGCTTGCAGGTGTGTCTTCTGCTGCCTGGGAAGATTCTCTCTCTACATTGTGCTGCATTGGTATCCAGATGGCTGCTCTCTGGTTCTATTTTAAGTTACTCTGTCTCTTAAAGTCTGATACTTTGGAGCTGGTCATTGCAGGGTCAAACAGTTGGTGTTCCCTAAACTTTGACTTCAGGTTGAAGTATTAATTTTTTTAGATGTTCTTATTTCAAGATAGGCTAAATAGCTACCTGGCTTGAATACAGTGGATGATTACATTACTTTCTAAACTGGGTAACCCTATTCAAAGACTTGAGAAGGTTTTCTAAATTCAGTCACTGCTATTCTGGTTACACTGAGTCACCCAGTGGCAATCAGAGAAAACGTTACTGACTGCTATGTCACCTTTTATAGAATACAGACACATACCGGGGACAGAGTTTGTTCCACATTACATCCGAGTTTATGGAGAGATTAGCTATTTCATAATAATGCTATTGTATATTTTTCTCTTGGGAAAGAAGTGAAATTCAGGCTTTCATAATTGGATTAAGCAGTAAAAGGTGCTTTGAACACTCTTCAGGCAACTTAAAGGTCACAGTATAGAATGCTTCTGTAAACTCAAGTATTTCCACTGAGCTTGGCTTGAAACAGCATTGTTTTCTGAAATAAATGAAACATGATGATACAAAAATATTTTAAGAAAGTCTTCAGCTTTATATAGTAACCAAAGTCAAAAGGTTATGTGACCAATATGAAACATCAATTCCACTTAAGCCACTCTGGGTAGCTAATCTGTGTGGTTTCCAGGGGAGCCAAAAATACAATTGAATTGAATAAACACTTATTTCATCTACTCCTTCTTTTTAAGTATTAAATTCTTCAGATGTATAAAAAATGTGAGTAAAAGAATCACCTTCTTAGATATTTGTTCCAACCACTGAAAATTTCAGAGAACAATTGAATGAAAACCTGCTTAGGTATATTTGAAAAATCCACTTCATAAAATATCATGCTATTTTGCCTATCATATTACTGCTAATTTTATAACAAGGGCATTAACCTATCATGGAATATACTTGCAAACTCTACAATTTTCACTATATTATATTATTATTTCACTATATATATATTATTCTAATATAGAATTCTATATTATTCTAAAAATGCATATTTCTAAACCAATTAAAAAACAATGCAATATTGCAACACAGACCAAATAATCACTATTGTTAAAAAATTTATTGATTGATTTTTAGAGAGAGAAGAAATCACATTGATCTGTTGTTCCACTTACATTGGTTCATTCTTGTGTGTTCCCTGACCAGGGCTCGAACTGGCAACCTTGACTTAGTGGGATGACACTCTAACCAAGTGAGCTACCTGGCCAGGGCATAATTGTCATCTCATTACTTTTAGGGAATGTGCCTTTTCTATACTGCACTACTATATTGGACAAACCCACTTGCCTAGTCCTGGGAGCGTGGTCAC
Organism: Carollia perspicillata; assembly: GCA_004027735.1. NCBI lineage: Eukaryota > Metazoa > Chordata > Mammalia > Chiroptera > Phyllostomidae > Carollia > Carollia perspicillata. The sequence goes on along the minus strand of PVKM010007224.1, from coordinate 21,700 downwards.
AGCAGGTCTCCCACTCTCTCTCTGTTATTCATAGGGGCAGAATCTGCCCCCAGTATGTGGATTGCACAAGGGCGGCTTCTGCAAGTCAGCTAACTTCAAAGATGGGAAATGGACATTCTCTGTTGATCAGACCCATTTATTCTTTTTTAAATGACTCTCAGTAACACTCGCTTTAATTTTTCTTAGACTCCTACACTCAGGTATGGTGTTATAATGCCTACAAAAAAAATAACTTCAGCAGAAATCTTGTTAACCATTAATTGATAATAGTCTCTAAAGTTTCTTATTTTCATGTACAGACAATGAAAGAATATTTATTCTCTTTGCCCAAATCATTTATTCTTCAGGTAACTTCCAGACACCTCCCCTGGGCAGAATAAGTAAATAGGTTGGGGAATGGAGGGTCCCACTAGTTGAGCACTTTTACAATTGTGGAAGGAGTAAAAATGGCCCGTAAGCATTCTCTCCTGGCATACTACTTAAAAACACATTAATAATATCCTTTTTTCCATTTTTTAACTTTATTGATGTTCAAGTACAGTTGTCTGCCTTTTCCCTCTCCGCTCCCCCAATAATTTCCTTTTTCATATATGGATAAAACAATTTTCTCTTCCTTTAGTTAACTGTTGTAAAATTTGATGTACATATCTCCTCATCTTTCTCCTGGCAAATACAAATGTATATTGTAGCAGTTCCTTTCGCTGTATATTAAACTATACTAAACTTTGTTGGCTTAGCCCTGATGTGTGGGGCTCAGTTGTTCGGAGCAATGTTCTGTAAACTGAAAGGTCACTGGTTCAGTTCCCAGTCAGGGCACATGACCAGATTGTGGGTTCAGTCCCCAAGTTGAGGGGTGTACAAGATTGATGTTTCTCTTGCTCTCTGTACCCCTCCCTTCTCCTAGCTCTAAAATCAATAAGTATGTCCTCCAGCAGACAAGGATTTAAAAAATACGATTACCTTAAATCAATAATCATTTGTATGTTCATATTTCTGTGGATTAGCAGTTCGGATGGGACCTAACTGGGCTATCTGCTCTGTGTATTGTAAGGCTTACTGGCCTTAGGCAGGCAATTTGGATCAGTTGGAATGTCAGCTTGAGCTGGAGTATCCTGTATTGCCCCACATGCACATGCCTGGTTCGTCACTGGGGCTGTTCACCTGGCCATCTCAGTTCTTCCACATGATTTCTCATCTTCCAGAGGTTATTAGCAGGCTTCTTTATGTGATCATGGAAAAGTCCCAGAAAGGTCAGAGAGACAGAGAGAGAGATTTATATATTGTTTAATATTTGACATTGTTGCAAGTTTTGAAATCATACTTTCTTGAGATATTATATCTTGAGCACATTATTTATCTTCTATTATTTCAACATTAATTAAAATAAATTGACTAATTACACATAAACACCTATAAAAGAAATGACTTTAATATTATTAAAATTGTATGTTGCCATAATTATTAATATAACCTATAAGAATATATTATAACATAAATATATGTTATAATTATATTTTATAATAATAAATAAAAATGTAAATGAGAGCAAACAAGAGATATACAAGTAATAAGAAAATGTGAAACTACAAATCTTTGAAAAGAAACCAAAATATAAACAAATATAATATAGAATATAATGAGTAAATTAGAGTAAGAGATAGTTAAGACATGTAGAAAATCAAACTAGATAAAGTTAATAAAATCAAACCAAAAGAAAGAGGGAAGTAAAAGGAGAAAAGAGAGGAAAAATGATTCATTAATTATAAAATTATTGTTTTCCTGAAGAAGGAAATTTATGTTTCTAAATAAGATCTAAATATAAAAAGGCTATCCTTTATACTTGAGAAAATTGATCTAGTCAACATGAAAAACAGTAAAATTGGGTTTCAAGAAAAAACTTCCCAGTGGCTCTTATAAAAGTAGAAAATTAATTTTATATTAAACATATCTACAGCATTAAAACCAAGAAGAGCATAAAGCCATATTTATAAGATAATTAGATGTAATCTCAAGATTGCATACCCAAACTGTCACTCAGTGATCAAACACACACAAACACACACACACACACACACGCAACTGATGAACATGTAAATTTCAAAGGATGTTGTGTGCATGAGTATTTTTGAGAAATCTACCAAAGCTTTCATTGAATAATAAGATGATTGAGAAATTTCAGCAAAGGACTGGTAGTGATTATTGGATAAATATAAAAATAGATTTAGTTAAAACAAAGGTGGAATAAAGATGAAATGGGTTTAATTTTGACCTCCTAATGTGTAAGTCTTAAGTCATACTTTAAAATAACATCTGTATATCTTCTGCATGTATAAAAATAAAGTTTTTTCTACATATATAAATAAATAGAACAGAAGCCTAGGACTTAGAATGTTTACTATATTGTTGAATTAATGTTATAAAATTATATATTTAGACAGAATATTTTACAATTAATAATAAAATGGTCAAATATTTAAGAAAAGCTTAGGTAATAGAAATATTACAATGCTAAGTTTTAATGCCAAATAGGCTAATAAATTCTGAAGTTGCTAAAAATCAACATGATGAGAAATCAATAGCAATTAAATTGTAAAAGCCTGAAATGAAATTATCTTCCTCATATTTTTTCAAAGGATCAAACTCTGTTAAAATGAGAGTAGAAAGAGATAGTTTAAAAGTCTTAAAAATGCCATATGGCAGAGTGATATTGAACAGCATAGTGGCATTTAGTATTACTTTTCTTCCCTTTTTCATGGTCTTCAATGACTCTCCAGTGATTTAAAGGAAAGAAAATATAATGTATTATGAATAAAAACATTAAAATGGTATGTATAGCAGGAAAAACTTGAAACATACCATATTATAATAGTTTTTACTATTGGATTATAAGATATTGACAATTTATTTTCTTTTTCTTCTATTCACTTGTCCAAATTTTCATAATGAGCATTTTTAATTTTACAAAAAATTACAATGTTGATTATTTGAATTTTTCCAGAATTCACTAATGAAATCTTAATTGACCATTTTTTATTCATTCATTTTGAATTTTCAATTTATTTCAAATAAACATCCTATGAATTTTGAAATAAACCTGTAAGAACTTACAACATAGAATGTAATTTAAAGGAAGTTAGAGGTTTTTAAGAGAAGGAGGGAGTGGGAAAGAGAGAGAGAGGCTACTAGCATGTAAAATAAATAAAGAAGTAAATACTACCAACACGCCTCCTTCTTTTTTTAAATCAAATTTATTGGGGTAACATTGGTTAATAGCATATAAGTTTCAGGTGTTCAAATTCATAGTACATCATCTCTATTTCATTGTATACTCACCAACCAGAGTCTAGTTTACTTCCGTCCCCATACATACGACTCTATTTTCTTCAGACTCCCACCCCTGCCTTCCCCTCTGGTAACCACCATACTGTTGTCTGTGTCTATGACTTCATTGATTTGTTTTGTTTGTTTTTGTCTTTCTGTTCTAATGTATATCCCATGTATGAGTTAAATAACGTAGTTCTTACCTTTTTCCTTCTGACTTATTTCACTTAGTATGATACTCTCAAAATCCATTCATGTTGTTGCAAATGGCAATACTTCATCATTTTTATGGTTGTTTCCATGTGCTGGCCATCATTAATAATACTGCAATAAACATCAAGAGATATATCTTTACAAATAAGTGTTTTCAAATTTTTACAGTAGATTCCCAGAACAAGGATTGCTGGGTCATATGGTAGCTCTATTCATAATATTTTGAGGAACCTCCACAGACTTTATCATGTATAGGGCTGCACCAATTTACATCCCCACCAGCCTAATGGGGGTTACTTTTTCTTCACAACTTCTCCAACATTTGGTTTAACTTGACTTGTTGACAATAGCCACTCTGCAGGTGTAAAGTGGTGTCTCATTGTGGTTTTGATTTACATTTTTCTGATAGCTAGTGAAGTTGAAAATATTTTTATATATCTATGTTTTCTTGGGGGAAGTGTCTGTTTTGGTTCTCTGCCCAATTTTTAATTGGACTTTTTTTTGCTGTTGAATCATATGGGTTCTTTATATATATACTTTGGATATTGTCCCTTTGATTTGTTGATGGTATCTTTTGATATGCAGAGCTTTTTAGATCAGTATAGTCCCATTTAATTTTTATTTTACTTGCCTTAAATTTGTGGTCAAGTTCACAAACACCCCTCTGCAGCCACGTACAGACCTGTGCTTCCTTCTACATATTTTACTGTTTCAGGTCTTGTGCCCCAGTCTTCAGTCCATTTTGAGTTAACTTTTGTATATGATGTCAAGCAGCAGTCTAGTTTCATTATTTTAAATGTGGCTTTCCAGCACAATTTATTAAAGGGTGAAGCGCTTTCTTCTCTGTAATTAAGTACTAAATTTGGCTTCAAGAGCTGAAAGTTAAGGTAGTTAGAGACCTAATTATCTTATTTAATTTTTACTTTTTCTCATAAGGAAACATTTTTGTTTGTACATATAAAATTTCCTAGAATTAATGTCAGGTAAGAATTATTAAATCCTTTTATAAGAAACAATCATGTAGAACACATTTCATTAAAAAATAAAACAGGTACATGAAGCAGAGAAATACTGTCTTATGAGTCTTGCATTGACCCATAAAGACAGAACCATTTGTACTAAACTGAACCTCTTGATAGTGAACTACACTCTAGGGCACTAAGATAATAAAGTCCTAGACATTTACTTTAAAGTAACTTAAGGATATGAAGAAAAAGCTTGGGAAGGCCAGATATTTTTCCTATAGTGTGTCTTTGTCATCATTGTTTAAGTCAATTACTGGCCTATGATCTGTTTGTCGCTGATTTATATTACAAGTAACTTTAAAATAAATAGTTTATCTCTCTCAGTTCAAATGATTGTTGCATGTTTTAAATATCAGATGTGGCCTGGCTTTGAGTCTAGGTTGCCATTGACAACCTTGTGCTAATAACATATCATCATTGTGACTTTGCTTTCACCTCTATAAAATAGGATCATTTATTCACTCATTCAACACATATTTATTGCTTATTACACCTGTCAAGATAGGATGGGTTATGCTGTGGTCATAAGCTCCCCAACTCTCAGTGGCTGCACACCACAAGCTTACTTTCCCGTCCTGCAAATCCACTCTGGGTTTGGGCAGTTCTCCAGAACAGCTGTCCTCCATGTGTACACTCAGCATTCCAGGCTGCCTCAAACTTTTGGCACCTCCACATGAACATGAGCTTCCAAGATCTTCACACAAGGAGGAAAAAGGGGCTGAAGAGGCAAAAGTCAACAACTAAATGTTGCCACCTAAAAGTAGTATACAGAATTTTCACTCACAGTTCTCTGACAAAGCATATGATATGTCTACCCCTCACTTCACAGTATTTGGAAAGAGCATATCCCACATATCACAAAAGAGGAACAGACTGCCTCTCATTGGGCAGTAAAAGTACTCACCATAATCACTCTCAACGTGTCAGGTGATGTTCTTAATTTAGAAGACATACCAGTGAACAGAAAAGTCTAAATCTTTGAGCTTTATGGATCTTAAATTGCAGATCCATGTGGCAGGACTGTATAGACAATGAACAAATAGAAATATACAACACATCACAGAGTGCTAAGTATTGTAGGTGAGAGATACGTATTCTAACAGAGATGGCATATGAAAGAATAAAGGTGGCAAAAGGTGCTTATGATTTCTTTTATGTCATTGGAAGGTAGGAAAATCTGTTTTGAAAAGGTGGTATATGAGTAGGGACCTAAAGTAAGTAAAGCAGGAAACTATGCAGACATTTGGAAGAATGAATAGCAAATGTGAAAGTGATAGCTGATAAGAATATAGCTTAGCAGATCAAGAAGAAACTAGAGAGAGAGAGGATATGAACATACAGTGGTGTCTGGATGGAAAATGAGAAAAATATTTCAAGAAGGGGTTTGTGATCAACTGTGCTAAATGCTGGATAAGTCAAATATAGGCAAACAGGTCATCAGCAATAATGGCCAGATGGTAAATATTCTAGTGGGTATAAAGGACATGTTGCATGCAAATCGGTGTCTTGTATGTATTTAGTAAGAATTCAATAAATATTTATAATTATTACTCTTTCGAGACTAGTATTACTCTGTTTTGAAAGTTTATTTACAACTGTGATTGACCCTAATGACATTTGGTTGGTAAGATTCATGGAACTCAACAGCTAGTGTTAAAAGATAGAAGAAGCAGATAGATGGAGAATGCTGATCAAAGCCTGTCATTTCCAACTGATGCAAGTACATTGAAGGAAAAGACAAGTTATGACTTTAGATAGAGGACAGATTTTATATGCCCTTCAAAAAAAATTCTAAATTTGTCCTTTAATGCAAGGGACACTCATTGACTTCAAGTGAGAAGAGAAAAACAACTTCTCCCAATGAATTATTAAAGATTCACTCTAGCAAAAAAAAAAAAAAAGAAAGAAAAAGAAAGAAAAAAGAATTTGAAATATCAAAAATGGAATGTAAACATTAACTATGATTTATTACAATAATTGAGGTAAAACATTTAGTATTGAGTTATGTTCATGACACTATATTTGAAAAAGAGAGATTTGAAAAATTTTAAAAGTTAAAATCAGTTGGATTTGATAAATTGGATACATGTAAGTTAAATAGGAGTGAAAAGAAAGATTCCTAGATAACTTCCAAAATTCTAATAAATGTATATTATTCAATAATAATTTTACTTACCAGTGTAAAAATACATTAAGAAAAACTTAGGAAAGGAGTAGACGAACTCTCTTTTTGATTGATTAACTTTAAAAGAGCCTGGGGAATGGACAGGACACTACTGGGAATGTCAGTTTCAAATCCAGGAAAGATGTGGCTTTGATTATGGAATTAGGAGACATCAGAAAAATAGTGGTAGCTGAAACCAACTTTTTTGAGGCAGTTGCCCAGTACAGGTAGTACGATAATAAAACAGTCAGGGATGAGCCCCATTATCAAGTCTTTGCTAAGACAGGTTATCCCTTGTCAACCTGTATATTGCTTATTAATTCAATATTATTCTAAGAAAAGAGTTCAGTTCTGAGTCACTAAGAAAACTGTTTGATCAATAAATGAGTATTCTAGTTAACTTAAGAATAGATGGTTAAGGAAAGGTGTCAATAGACAAGTATGGCATTAAAAAGGAGAGAAAATATTTGTGTAATGTGAAATTTAGACAAACAATGAATGTCCTATAAATGAATGGCAGGGAAGGGTCTTACTCAAGGTGATATTTAAAAATTTGGGAATGCCTCCTGATGCAGCACTGTTCATTTTGTATAATATTAATAGGAAAATTTATCTCTTAAGAATTAGAAATTATATCCATCTTTTTGTCAAGGCTTCTCTTTGGCATTGATAAGCTTATTCCATATGTCTAATATTAGTTGTGTGTCTTCTATTAGCTAAGATAGGAAAATGCATGTCCAATTTACTGTACAATAATATTAGATGCTTAGGGTATATCACTGCTGTGGGGATAGTTATCTGAACTTGAAGAATAATACAGACACAGAAAAGTATGATTCTAGCTGTTAGCATGATTTATTTTTTGCATTGCACTGAACAGGGTGACTTTTAGAAATGAAAATGTGTAAAGAGTTTTTTTAGAATGTTACATAGTCAAAGGAGTGGAATGTGTGGAATAAATCTCTCTTGTCTTGCTCTCTCTGTCTCTCTCGCACACACGCATGCACACATGTGCACGCCAAACCAATCAGAATATTAGTTCGTCCCGAGAGCAGAACATGCCATGAGTTCAACCAGCTGGACAATTTGACCATAATTAGGGTAGTGATGCAAAGGCAAAATAAACAGCTGTCTTTCAACCTGGTGTCAGTCTTCACGTGCAGAGGGCTCTCACCAAGTGTTTTGTTCTATGAGCTCATTGTTGTGGTTCATGCTGACTGAGCTTCCAGATGTCCCTGGTGTTTTGACCATTTTTCAGCTTAGGCTTCAGATGGTTTGTGAGCCACCAGCATCCTCCTAATAAGTTCTTCTTGCTTAAGTTAGTCCACGTTACTGTCTGTTACTTGAAATTGAGACTTACAGCTGAAATATTATTAGACGGCCAAACATTCAAGTATGTGATGCTCTATTGTAAATAAAAAAATAGATATAGATACATAATTTAGTATTAAATTTTAGAAAGAGATGTAATCTTAAAAATCACATTCCACATTTCTCTCTGTTAAATTTGCTTCAAGGTGAAAAAGGAGGACGTCTCATGCTTTCTTCAATTAAAATATAGATTGCTTATTTATTTTTACTATTTTAGAATCTAAATAAGTAATAAATAATTTTAAAATGGTCCAGCCACTGCTATTCAATTGTGAAGAAGCTTTGGTTTCAAAACATGCGTCCTGAGATTAACTTTAATTTTGCTGTTCTCTATGAAAATCTGCTTTATTTGGAATCAGTTGCCTAGCTGAGGTTCTGATTGCTTTGGAGCATCAGAGGTTCCTTGGTTATTTACAAAAGTCTCAAGAATGTTTACCTGGGAGAGCTAGGCAGATTTGGTCAAGAAAATGTATCTAAATTCAGATGATTTTCTAGAGACTTTCCTGAACTTTCCCTTTCAACAAGGATTTGTTTTCCACCTGTGTTTTGATGCCAACTTGAACTACAAAGGAATTAACTAGTATTTCATTAGCTATCATTCATAGCAATTGACTTAAATACTGAGATAATTTTTAGTGTGTGGAGAAAAGTTATCCATTCAATTACCTGATGAATTTCAGATTTATAAACTTTAAAGACATACTGCATATTTCTATAGAGAAAAATAATTTTTTGCTTAGTTGTCCAAAGGAGCAATTTTCACTCATGTCTTTGAGCTTAAAACTTTTACCTCTTGGGGTAGATGTTTGGGCATGAGAATTTTTGCTGTTTTTACCTAGAACCAAGATTTAAAAAAAAATAATGGAGTAAAAAGATTCTATTTTTTAATCTTCAAGTACAATATACCACTATACCTATAATTTTTTTTGTTTAAATAGTGAAAACTATTTCACCCAACTTTAGTGGTCACTTCAGAAAACTACTAATAACATTGCATATGCAAGTGAAGACAAATTTTTACATTTACTCATTATTTTAAAATATAGCTATCATAGAACACCCTTAGATCTAGATTCACGTAAATAAGATAATTTTCTTTCTGTGGAAAATGACTAAAATATACAGAACCCTATTTTTTGTGATGATCTGTTTTCAGTGTGGGCAATTTGGAGAATTTTAGTAGGTCCCTGACCAACAAGGCCTGTATATGGAGCTGAATTCTAAATGACACCACCTTTACTGATGATTAAGGATACATTTAAAAAAATATTTTAGTTTTCATTCCATTCTTAACTTTAAAAATATTTTCATCTTAACAAAAGCATGCTTCACATACAATTAACTACAGTCTCTGAAAAGAACTAAAACCAGTCTTTAAATGGTTCAGAACATTTGCTAACTTCTCAAAAACGTAAATTTTACAACAGTCAAGCCACTGTTCAAATCAAGGTAGCCAGCTGCCAAAAGCAAACTCTAAAATGTTAGTGGCTTAATGTGTTCTGAGCTGATGTCTAGTAGAGGCAGCTGGTCCTTCTGCTAGTAGCCATGTCCTCCGGAGCCATGAAGCCACAGAAGAGCCTGGAGAAGGAAGCACTGGGCTCCTCACAGACCCAGAGTGACAAACATCCCTTCTGTTCACTCTTCATTGGTCAGAAGTACTCATGAAGTCCCCGATTTACTCTAAGGTTGCTTGGGAATACAAGAGAACACATGTAAATTTTTATGAGAACACAAACATTAAGAAAGTCTAACGCCTTCTCCACCAAAGCTGTACTATTGATTGAAAATTTTTCTTCAGAAATGGATTTGGTCCCTAATTCCACAAATGTAACTAAAATATTGTCAATTAGGGCAAATGAGAGGGAGGTGGAAATACTGAATTCAAACTTTTGAAAATATTGTGATCACTAGTTTTCTTCAGCCTGGAAGAGCAACTTGTCAGTGCTTAGTCAACATGAGTGATTATAGAAATACATTTTAAATATCTTGTATTTTTTCCATTACCATTTGGTCCCTTATACCCCCCCCACCTCCCAGCAATCACCACACTGCCGTCCATGTCTATGAGTCCTTTTTCCTTTTGCTCAGTCATTCCACCCCCTAACCCCACCCCAAACTAGTTGTTATTCTGCTATGAATCTGTCCCCATTTTCCTTATTATTTTGGTTTGTTCATTAGATTCCATATATGAGTGAAGTCATATGGTATTTGTCTTTCTCTGACTGGCTTATCTCACTAAGCACAATGTTCTCCAGGTCCATCCATACTGTTGCAAAGGGAAAATTTTCCTTCCTTCCTTCCTTCCTTCCTTCCTTCCTTCCTTCCTTCCTTCCTTCCTTCCTTCCTCTTTCTTCCTTTCTCTTTTTACAGCCAAGTAGTATTCCATTGTATACACATCCCATAGATAAGTACAATTCATATTACAGAATTCAGCTCTTTTAGAATTTGACATGCTACCCAATCTGCTTCAGCCATTCTGAAGTAAGAGGATAACATTTAACCCCCCCCCCAAAAAAAAAAGTAAAGCAAGTTGGCAAGGTTTTTTTTAATATAATGATCTTTCATTTAAACTCAGGACTACTTAATGCCAATGTAACTCAGGCCAAGAGTAATGAATTACCCAAAGAAGGAATTTCATGATATCTGGGAATTTTAATAAATTTCAAATATATTGTATAGACACAATTCTTTCTAATTACCTCTAGTTTCTCTAATGACTTCTCATACTGAAAGTGATACAAATAAATTTATATAACTTAATATTCTCAAAGGGAGGGAAAAAGAACTAACCTTTCCTAGAGTTTATATGTTGGCACAAAATGCAAGTCTTTTCACATAAATTTCACAGAAAGTAGGACTGTTATTTTCTTTCCTGTTTTAATAAGTTAAAAAACTGAGGTTCAGACTAAGTAACCTATCCTTAATTGGTAGAGAAAAATAATAAAAATAAAGGTTCTAATATTTTCTTCCTGTATGGCAGTAGAATATCCTGTGTACCTTTCTACAGACCCTCTGAAAAACAGATGCTCTTTTACATGCTTTATTTTGAAATAATTATAAACTCACAAGGCGCAAAAGAACAATAAAAAGAAGTTCTATGTATGCTTCTAGCTTCTCCTAACAGTGACACTGTATGTATCACATTAAGGAAATGGCACTGACATACTACAATGAACTAGACTCGAGACTTTACTCAAATATTCTCCTCCAAATATAGATTATTATGAACAAAATGATCTTGTCATTTAGAAAAATAATAACTAATGCATGACACGTCGGGGTATGTGCTTTTTAATTTACCAAAGCCTTTGTAATTCATCAAAGCCCTTAAAGTATGTAAACAACCAAATGAGAGGTAAAAGCTCAGTCAGGATGTCAGAACTTGGTGGTGTCTAGGAGCACACGCTCTGCCTATGACACCCAGTGTAAACATGTATTCTGGTGCTCACTTATTCACTACAATGGAGCTAATAATTGTATACACTCACAGGATGCTGACTATCAGTCGCAGTAGTAGTCTCCAAGTTACAGATGAAGGAATGTACTCAGAGAGTCCATCCGATTACCTGAAATCCAGCTGCTAAGTAAATAGGAAGATGGACTTAAATTTGGTTCTTTCCACCTGACTGCTTTTTCCTCCAAGTCTTGTGTCTTCTACCCAGAAAGGAAGAAAGGCTGAATAGAAAAGACTACAACATAGCTCTCATTTCACACTATACAGAGCATTTTTATTTTTTTAATTTTTTTTATTTTGATTGTTGTTCAAGTACAGTTTTCTGTCTTTTACTCCCATCCCAGCCCACCCACCCAGCCCTTCCTGCCTCCCTCCCATTTCCACCTCCCCAGCTTTTGTCCATGTGTCTTTTATATTTGTTCCTGTGAACCCTTCCCCTTTTCCCCTGAAATTCCTTCCCCTCTCCCTTCGGGACACTGTCAGCCTATTCTCTATTTCAGTGTCTTTGGTTATATTTTGCTTGTTTGTTTGTTTTGTTGTTTTACACAATGCAATTCTATGCAACAGAAAGGAAGAAGGAACTCCTACCCTTTGCAACAGCATGGATAGAACTGGAAAGCATTATGCTAAGTGAAATAAGCCAGGTGGTGAAAGACAAATACCATATGATCTCACCTTTAACAGGAACTTAAACAATAAAACAAATATACAGAGCATTTTAGACCCCTGATTCATAGTTTATTGCTTATTTTTTGTTAATTTTCTGTACTGAAAACCACATTTCTCCAAATATTCAAATGTCAATTTTAGACAGTTATTAATAAAATACACTATTGTAAATGGTATCCGGCTGGTCTAAAAATCACACATATTACAAAAATAATCAGATATTAAAAACATTTTAATTTCTGGGAACAATTATATCCTGAGAAATCTGGAGTTCTATTTAGGTAAAAGATTCCAAATTATAGTTGTCATCTACATTTTCATTTAATTCTTTTCTTTGATTTTAATCTTATAAAGACTTTCTTTAGCAATAACAATAAATCACACATACAAAATAACACACAAAAGTTATTATTATTAATCCAAGGCATTGCTTGATGTTGCCGGGTTACTAGCAGACAGTTCTAAGTTAAAGACAAAATCGTTGCTATGTATCAATGTTTAGACCTGAACATTCAGTATCAATTTTTCTTGAACAAACTTATGCAACCCCAGGTTTGAATTAAACATAGACTTGTTCTGTTTAAAGCCACAGTGTGAAACTAAAGCCAACTTCAGTTCAAAATCGCATGTTGAATATTTTTTCAAGTCATATGGGTAATTTTTATTTAATTTTTGAACATTTTCTTGAAGTAATCTTCACATTGTTTTGATAAATGTAAACATTAACTGCTGCTATTATCCTAGTTTTATTTTAAAAGAATTATATTTACTATACCTACAAATAGTTCACATGAAGCAAGAAACCTAATATTTATATTTTATAATAAATATTATGAATATCTCCTTCAGGGAAAGAAACTGTTTAGATAATCTGCTTTTTACAGAAAATCTTGCTTCTAAATCTTAAAGACTATAGTTTTTCATTTTAACTTTATTATACTAGAGACAGATTTTTACTCTAAAAGTAAAATAGTGCCTTTTAGCTATGGTTAAGAAACTTTGTTTTTTATTTGCAAAGGGGAAAAATTATGGAAGCTGTAAATAAGTAATGATTGCCAAAGATCAGAGGAATTATACATAAGACCAAAGCAATTTAATCTGGTGCTTTGATACAAGTTTGTAAATAATTCAGCATAATGATAATAATGGCATCTTGAGAATTCCTAGCAACTGAATTGCCCTTGAAGGCATTAGAGGATGATTAGAAATTGAATAGTTTAAGTCATGAGTTAATTTTTGAATTTTTTTCAATTTGGCAGCGAAGTGTATTCTTTTAAATTGTTGCTACCCAATCCCTTTAGTGTAAATACAAAAAATGTTAATATACTGGCCCTCTGTGGAATAGTGGAATCCACTTGGCTAGAGGCAGAATAGTACAATTATCTCCCTAAGAGTCAAGAATTCAAAATCAACAGGGTTTTTTAAACTTCTCCACGTATTGTACATTGACTTCTTCATCTAATGGTTCCTCCTCTCCTTAGACACATGCCTGCGCACTGATCCAAAAAGGCCTGGTTCTCAGACTGGGGTAAACCCATCCCTGCTCAGTGGGTCAGTTTGTCACTTTTCTAACTAGTTCAATCCCAGTTTTTTTTTTTCCAGAAGTTTAGAGTTTCTCATGGGTAAGATGAAGAAATTAGGCTCTGTGATCTCAATGGTCTCTATATCTGAAAGCCTTCAAGCATATTGCTTTCTAAATAATTTCTGAAAGTAGACAGCCCTCCTTTATCAGCCCCTTCTTGATTGTCCAGCCAGCCAGATGTTTACTCTGCGTTCTGCAGGCCCGAAGCTGCTCCATAAGCCCATGCTGATGGTTGTAAATATGAAGTCCTTGCTGCTTTACTTCACCAAGGAAACACCTATTCATCCTTCAAAACCCCCTTCAGTTCCTTCCCTCTGAGAAATCTCCTTATTCCGACCTTACAGAGTTCATTACTTTCTCCCTTAAACTGAAAGTACCTCTCTATTTTTCACTAGTGTACCTCTCTATTTTTAATACCGATTATGCCAGATGTTGATACTCTTTTAATATTAATCCCTAAATAAATTATGATTTCTATAAAAATAAAAATAGTATGTTGTCTGACTCCCCCAAAGCATTGAAATATATTGAAATTCATTGTAAATACTCAGTAAATTTCTGGTAAATGAAAGATGATTGGGTAGCTTAAAAACAAGCACATAAGAATGATAAGACTGGGAGACCTGAGTTTTTAAGGTATAAGTTCTATTAATGATGAATTTTGTATCTTTGAAAGTTTTTGGTCAAGTAACACTAATAATACAAACATTGCCTGTCTTGTTAGATTGGTTTTATGATAATACAACATACTAATTCAAATTAAATTACATAACTTTAATTAATAACATCTTAAAACTGCAAAGATATATACAGTTATAAAAGATTATTATATCTGGTCAATCAGCACAATCTCATGTAATAGTGAAAATCCCCTGCTTTTGGCCTATCAGGTCTAGGTGTCTTTTTCTTTAATCATCAAGAGCACCTTTTAAGTTTCTAGGTGGGAAAACAGTTTCAAAGTTCCAGTAGAGAGGAGTCAGTAGTAACAGAAAAGCCACAGTAGTTTTTCAAATATCCAGATGTCCTCTAGAATGTGCTTTCCAGCCAAGTCAATTAATATCGTTCTGTTCTTTGTTAAAACATCATCTCCCACAGGATATAAAAAAGGCTTTAGAGATACCTGATTTTATATTACTAATGAGCCATATATGCAGTGATGTTTTGGCTGGTTCTTTTTATTTATTTTTTATTTTATTACTGTTGTTCAATTACAGTTGTCCCCATTCCCGCCCCCCTCCGCCCTACCCACCCCGTCTCCAGCATTCAACCCTCCCCATTGTCCTTGTCCACTGGTCTTTATACATGCTCCTTCACTTGACCTTTCCCTTTATTTTACATACTTATCTCCAAAAATATCTATTCTCTATAAGGAAGTGACATTTTCTACATATATCTATGCCTTGTGTCTAATTGTTATTCTGAAATGTAAAGCTCTTTTTAATTACAGTAGATGTACAATATTATCTTAGTTTCCGGTGTCCAATGTAGTGAGACTTCATATTTATACTTCACAAAGTGATCAACACAAAAAGTCCACGATCCATCTGTCACCTTACAAAGTGATTGCAATGTTATATAAAATAACCGAAGAACAGAAAACTTGAACACGGTTTGTTGAATTGTCTCAGACTGGCTAATGGAAAAGATGCAACTCCATAATAGACCTTTGCATTTATAGCAAGCAGCAGAAATGGTCAGAATGCCAATACCCGGGAGGTCCGGCCAGAAGACATCTGCATCGTAGGGTGCCATACTCACAGTTTTGACTAATCGTGCAATGTGTTTGCAATTAAATAGCTCCACTTAAACTCTGGATGAAATAATCCAGGTGAGCCCTGGCTGAGTACAGATATAGAGGTAGATATACCTGTACTTATAACTACATTACTTACAACTACAATGTAAACATAAATGTAGTTATAAAAATATATATGGACATAGATATATATCCAGGTACCCATTACTGGATCAATACATAACTTCAGAAATAGTATTGAGCTCCAAGCTCCGTCTCTTCTAACACTCTACAGACTCTCATAGGCCATGTGACTTTTCAACAGTGCCTCCTTACTCTCTCCGAACCCTCTGTTTTCACTTCAATTGCACTTATCTATTCTCATGTAGACAACACTCTTTCTGATGTTTTGGGTATTCATTTTCTCTAGTATTGTTAAACTAATGATGGATTATATACCAAGAACAGTGTGACTGTTCTTGACTCTGTCTGAAAGCCTACTTAACCTTTATTTCCTTCTCCTTGAAAATTTTTATAGTTGGTGTAGATTTTCTAAATGCCAGACTTGGTCCTAAATATTACTGCATGACTGTTTTTCTCACTACATAAGAAATCTCATATCTGAGAGAAAATCACTTTTTTATTTCTAATTTACTGAAGTGTTACAAGACCTAAATTATAAACATAATATTCCTCAAGCTATCTAACATCACATTCCAGTATTTCTTTTGGTGGCCTAAGAAAACGCCAGGTTATTTATTTTTAATTTACCCAAGGACTTATCTATGTTTATTCTCATTTAATAACCAAATATTTCAACTAATAGCACTGTCCATCCTAAATTATTCAGAGAAATAAGAGCAAGATAGTTATAGAACAGCGAGTAAAAAACAGTAAATTCATGAATTTTCTATTCAACTTCGAACTTAGTGTAGTTTCTTCAGCAGGTTTGTCTTCCTAATTAAGAATTGCTTAGGTTAAAATTAAACCTAATTTCTCTCTTAGAAAGGAAAATGAATAAGAGGGGACAACTAATGAAATATACTTGACATATATTTTTTGAATGCCTTAGTTTTCTAACAATGAGCAGCTAAAGTGTATAAATCACACACCCATTCCGATTACATAAATTCCAGAAAAAAAAAGATCCAATTGGTGTTTGGTTGTGAGTCAAGTGAGGGCAGTGAGCACCTCTTTTCCTCCATTCATAGTTCCCTCCACCTGGAGCAAATTCTTCTTGTTTAACCTCCCAGGTCTCTCTCTAACCCCTCATTTCCATTTCCACAGGTAGGATGAGTGATTGGCTAGTTTGGAAGGAGAAACAGCTTGATTAGCCTAGCTCTTTTTCCTCTGCTCTTTGCACAGAGGACACACATTCTACTCTATTCCATGCCCTTGGTCTTATGGGGCCATCTCTGCCCCTGTGGTGGAAAGTCTCTACAGGACTGGTAGGTAAGTCCTTCTGGTTTGGGGTTTTGGTATCATCAAGCTCCATTGTCTGCAGAAATAAGCCACCTCTCCCAAAGTCTTACTACTTTCTCTTATCTGTCTTGCATAATTTGCCTTATTTTTTTCCAGGTATTCACACATGGAGATGAAACATAGTAATCTTTGAACTCCAAAATCCCAAGAGTTCAAATGTGTACTTTTATTTATTTTTTAGGCAACTTGTTTGCTTCTAGAACATGAATTAAAAAGTTAATCAAAAGACTAAGTTAAAACTGTATATTTATTTAGATAACTGCTCTAAATTGCAGAATCATTGTCTATGCTCAACAAAGGTAACAGGTGCAGTGAATTTAATATACTTAGATTCCCAGCCTCTGACTTGTCATATTCTGGTTCAGATTTCCAGTCATCTCTCTCTTCTTGTCAAACCCCAGTGTGACAAAGAGAGCCTTCGGGGTCCAAGTCACTTGAGTAAACTTTAGATAGGTTTCTTAACTCACGGCCCCTACCTCCCCTTTCTCAGAGCATTTGCTTTAGACAACTTGTAGCTTTACATTCTTCCTCTGCCCCTTTGAAATGTAAATCTTCTCATAGCCTCTTACCCAAGTTTACATCACAGAAATATCTTTTCTCAAGGAAACCAGCCCTTTGAAACGTAGTTATTGAAGGCGATAAGTTGAGTTCAGTCACCCTTCTCTATTGCACAAATCTTGAATATGATTCTTTCCTGTTTAACTGGTGCTGTGTGATTTTTCTCTTCTCAGTGCCACAGGGGTATTCAGCTCCCACAGAGGCTGACTTGAGCAGTGTGGTGAACCTTAATAGGCAATGTTCCTGAGGTTCGCAGAAGTAACCTACAAAACTGACATGGCTGAAATCAAACTTTGCCAGAAGAAGAAATTGCGAGCTAACAGCCTTTATATACGTGTACTGTGCACTCTCTGACAGGCAAATCCAGGAGCACTGTTGAAATCTGGAATCTGGAATTAATGTGTTTAGCTGAATTCATTTCATGTGAGCTTTGAAAGGTCTCATAGGAAACTTGGTTTTCTTTGGCTGAGGAGAAAAATAGCTCTCGAGTAGGGAAAAAAATCAGTGATAAGCACACAGTGATTTACACCTTAACATTGACCTACTTCATGTGTATGGTAGAGTGGATTAGTGTTCAACTCTGCACTCCCTCCCTGGTAATAGGGTTATATATTCATTCCTTTGTGTTGTGTATTTGTGAAGGGACCCACCATTTCACAGAATATCTATTCTAGCCTCTTGACTTTGGACCTGACCATGTGACTTCTTTGTCCAATGTATTTAACAGATGTGAAGCTAGTGGAGACTTAAGCTATACTTGTACAGTTAGGCCTGTTCTCTTTCTCCTCTGCAACCACCATAAGAAGAACACCCCTCAGGTAGACAGCTGGTATGAAGACAATGAGAAGCAATTTGGAAAAGAGCCACTTGATCATGCCTAGTAATTATCAACAGCTGCCCAGTTGAGATCATTCTAGATCAATTAAGCCCCAGGTGACATAAATATTAATGACAATTAATAAACCCTACAGATTTGGGGGTTGATCATTATATATACTGCATAATTATAAGAATAACTTACTAAGAATATTTATTTCAAAGGTCACTGTTATAATAACTAACAGACCCTTCAGTTCTTTTCCAAGAGAACTATTCATTCTGCAGCTGACATTAACATGCGGGACCTCCATATTTTCACTGAAATGGGGGTGTTTCACATGGTTTACTTTTCTCAATATGATTACATAAAATGAATACACTAATTCTGGCCATACTATATGAAAGGCCACAAAAATGAAGAATTTAGAGAAAATTAATGAACCTCATAACAGTGTGTCGTGGCATTGGAAAACACAAATGAGCAGAATAGAGAAAGAGCATCAGGTGGGGATCAAGAAATCATGTTCAAATGCTGCTTTGCCACAGCAGTGGGACTCCAAGTGACTCAGTTAACCTCTCTAGACCTCTGTTAAGTTCTATCCTCATTTAATATTCCAACCCTAGAGATTGCAAGTAGAGGATTATTAAATGTTTTCTCACATTTTGTCCAAATATATTAAGCAAAATGTATAAAAACATATATGTGTGTACATATCTGGCGCAATGATTACTCACATTTTCCCAAATATATTGAGCATACGCACACAGGTATTTTGAGGTGATACAGACAGAGTTCCAAGACAAGGTGGCAGAGAGGATAAGAGGGGTAAAATTGAAGTTTATAAAGCTAAAATTATATTATTGGTTTGATCACAGATGAGGTTTGTGATCTTGCATACATCTTATTATCTTTTTATAAATTGTTATTTAACTACAGTTTCCCCAATTTTTCCCCCTTCGCCCTCCTCCACCCAGCCCACCCCTCCCCACTCCCAGTCAATCCCCACACCGTTGTCTGTGTCACTAAGTCATGCATACATGTTCTTTCACTAGTCCTTTCTCCCTTTTTTCACCATTGTCCCCCTCTCCCTTTTCTTCTGGCCACTGTCAGTTGGTTCCATGTTTCTGTGTCTCTGGTTCTATTTTGCTCATTAGTTTGTTTTGCTCATTAGATTCCTCTTGTAAGTGAGATCATATGATATTTGTCTTTCACCACATGGTTCATTTCACTTAGCATAATATTCTCCAGTCCCATCCATGCTGTCACAAAAGTTAGGAGTTCCTTCTTTCTTTCAGCTACATATTATTCCATTGTGTATACGTACCAGAGTTTTTTATCCACTTATCTACTGGTGGGCACTTAGGCTGTTTCTAGTGCTTGGCTATTGTAAATAGTGCTGCTATGAACATAGGGGTGCATAAGTTTTTTTGAATTGGTGTTTTCAGGTTTTTAGGGTATATTCCTAGCAGCGGAATTGCTGGGTCAAAAGGCAGTTTTTTATTTTACATCTTAATATCTTTGTCTTTAATTTTATTTATTTATTTTTAGAGAGACGGTAAGGGAGAAAAACATCAATGTGTGGTTGCCCCTTGTATGCCCCCCAGAGGGGACCTGGTCCAAATCCCAGGCATGTGCCCTGACTGAGAATTGAACCAGCGATCCCTTGCTTTACAGGCCCGTGCTCAATCCACTGCCAGGCTACATCTTAGTATCCTAATCTCAGTTTACTTTCTTATAAAAAACAACAATAAACTGAACTGCCCAGATGATTTCATTCTCTGCCTTAAAAGTAACTGAAGTAACATTTATTTATGTGCTTTGTAAATCAAAGGCAGTAAATTGGTATTAATTTTTACACGGGGGGAATCAATATAGCTCAGAAGTGAAGTACCATTGGCACATTTTTCTGCAATCATTTTTTTTTTCACAAGAAAAATCAAATTTTTCTAAGTCATTCTGTATTCAAAGGCAAAAAATAAATCCTTCCAGAATCAATTTGTTAGAAAGGAAGATATTTCCCTTTTTACATATTTCTCTACAGTGCAGTACTCACAGTGAATATATAAATATATGTTTTATATATATAAGACATTAAAAATATTATATATATATATAAAACATTAAACTTATGTCTTTCATCCTTGAAATTACAGCCACATTGATTTAGGCTAAAAAGAATCCAATTTCAAAAATACAGTAACTAAAGACTCCACAAACAAGGCTAAAATGCATTATCAGATTTTTCCCCTAAATTTAATCATAATTCTACAGATTTGTACTGTAAAACCCACAATGTTATTTTCAATCAGAGTTACTGGTTATAAATATTTGCAAACTACTTGATTAGAAATAATTTTCTGTTCATGGAGAAGCTTATAATATAATCACTATCCAATTTACAAAAGACCAATGAATTCAAGGTACGATCGAGGATTCTTTCACTGAGATACTGCCAGTAAATTTGGTTTATTCTCTAATCTTATATTTTCATTTTGAACTAGGAAATATTAAACAGCTAAATTTTAAAGTTAGTGTTATTGCTTGTTATATGGACTGTTTTATTTGCAAATTTACAGGGAACATCTGGTTACGGAAGCATTTTCTCTGGGAATGCATTTCAACATAATCCCATGCGAGGTACAAGAGATATGGACTGTCACATGAACCTGTGACGCAGCCACAGATTCCAGAGATAAACAGGGACTCTTAGGTGGTTATTTTCACTATGACATATTTTATATACATAAGTGCACAAATTCAACTTGTTTCCAGGAATCCATTAAGAATGATCCTGTGACACATTATAAAGTTTTAAACTAAGTTCATGATGTGTTTAATATTTGGAATAAAGGATACAAGAGATTAATTGTAGCACTGAACCTCAAATTCTTGAATGGATATCTTTGGGAACTTGATGCTAATCATTGTGATGATCTGCTTATACTTTCACAAACCTGGTTTTTACATTTATTTAATGTATTTAATCATTTCACATTTTATGCTATCACCCTGCGGTGGAGGATTTCCACACCTACTCATTTGAACGGTGTGATTTCTGTCCATATGACTGTTTTCTGAGACTTCATGCAGTTTATTTAATTTTTTTGAATGTTTCATTGCCATTGTTTAATTATAACTTGCTATGTGATCCTCGTTACAAAACTAGGTAAGATTGGCCATATGTAAACTTAGAAGAGGGAATGAGGAAGGAAGGATGACAATGAGGTTGGTAGTTAAATTTTAGCCAGCAGGAGAAACATTAATCAATTTTGAAATTACTGTTCTACTTACATTTCTTTTTTCTCT
>PVKM010007223.1:10917-42103 GCA_004027735.1 Carollia perspicillata | reverse complement strand
ATGTAGTAATAATAGCAATTATTATTACATATGCATTATTTTCTTTTAATACATGTGGCACCTCTGTGAGGTAAGTTGCAAGTTGTAATGAACTTTTATTTTATTTATTTGTTTTTACATTTTTTAAAAAGATTTTATTCATTTATTTCTAGAGGGAGGGGAAAGAGAGGGAGAAAAACATCAACATGTGGTTGCCTCTGGCATGCCCTCTCGCACTGGGGACCCGGCCCGCAACCCAGGCTTGCGCCATGCCTGGGAATTGAACCAGAGACCCCCGTGGCTCACAGATCAGCATTCAATCCACTGAGCCACAGCAGCCAGGGCTATTTTATTTATTTTTAATTTGGCTATTTAGAATTGAATCCCCTTCTTTTGTTTGAAGGATCTGTTTTAGTGGTGGACAGTGACTTTCATTGTAGAAGTTGGAAAAAGCAGATGAAGAAACAAAATAAATATTTCCAAAGATAATATAGTAGGGTCTGGAACCAGAAAAAAAGGTTTAATTCCAGCTCTGCTTGTATAGGCATATCTTAGAGATATTACGGGTTTGGTTCCAGACCAATGCAATAAAGCAAGTACAGCCATAAAATGAGTTGTAATCTTTTTTCAGGTGAAGGGTTTTACCTTCAATTTGTAAAACATGCAATATCTGTGAAGTGCAATAAAGCAAAGCACAATAAAATGACGTATGCCTGTATTAGCCAAGTTACTCACCTCTACAAGTTACTCACCTCTACTGTACCTCAGTTTCCTAACCAGTGAAAGTGGGGATGACATACAGACTTCACAGTAGAAGTGTAAAGATTAAGTGAATTAACTCACTTAATACAGAAGAGTGCCTGGCACATAGCTATCATTATTATAGTTCCTTTCCCAGCCTCCCTTGCAGCTAGGACATGGGACCATGACCTACGTTTCACCAATCAGGTACATTCACTTCACAGCTGACAAAAAAGCAGAAGTTAACCCTCAATACCCTTTTTAGATAGTTTAAGTGGCTGGAACATCAGCAACTCTGTTTCTAGAGACATTGGAGGCAGCAGTGGATTACTGGTGCTTCCAGTGAACTACCCAATATCCTTCCAACAATTTTTTTTTTCTATAAATTATCAGCTGGTGTCAGTTTCTTCCATCTAAGAATGCTGGCTCATTAAAGGAGCCTTTTTATTTTGGGGATTCTAGCATAAAGAGATTTATTCATGGTCAAGTAGCTACTGTATAATGAAACCAGTATGCTAATCTAGGTTTTTCTCATTCCAATCCTTGCCCTTAAGTGTGATGCTGTTCTACCTCGGAGACTCATCAACTCCTAGTGATTATGAACGAGGAAGTCATGTAGTATACCCTTCACTGCAGAATTGTCCTCTGCAATGTCCTAACTGCTGGTCATTTAGCTTCTGAACCCTACCTTGATAGGAGAATTAATATCCTTCAATTTTGTCGATTTCCAGGCATACTTTCGGTTGTAATTGTTTACACACACACACGCACACACACACACACACACGCACACATATACACCAACAATGACTGGTGAATTAAAAAACATAGCTGTTGGCCCTGGCTGGGCTGCTCAGTTGTTAGAAGCACTATCCTGTATCCTGTAAAACAAAATGTTGTGGGTTCAATCCCCGGTCAGGGTATGTACAGGAGGCAACTGAACAATGTTTCTCTCTCACACTGATGCTTCTCTCTCTCTGTCTTTTCCCTCTCTTCTTCACTGTCTAAAACAATAAATACATCCTTGAGTAAGGTTTAAAAACATAGCTTTTGGTGCATGGTGTTTTATTCATTTCCTGTGACTACTGGGCCAGAAGTCTGAAATCGAGGTGTTGGCAGGGTTGATTCCTTCTAGAAGCTCTGTGGAGAATCTGTTCAGTCCTCTTGCCCAGCTCCTGGTGACTGCTGGCAATCCTTGGCATTCTTCGGCTTGTAGATGCATCATTCTGATTTCTGCCTCCATTGCACGTGGTTTCCCTCCTCCATCGCTTTCTATTGTGTGTCTGTGTGTCCAAATCTCCCTCACTCTTTTTTTGGAAAGATGCCAGCCACCAGATTAAAGCCCAATTGAATGTAGTATGACCTCATTTAACTTGATTAAAACAGCAAAACCTCCATTTTCAAATAAGGTCATATTCCCAGGTACAGGGAATGGAATGTGAACATATCATTTTGGGTGACATAATTCAACCCACAACTGCGATCAATAGAATTAAAATATAAAAATATTTCCATTAAAACATGTCAGAGTTTAGCCACAAGAAAGAAGACACTGCTGGGTAATGTGAGGAAGAGGCAGTTATGCAAGTGAAAGGTCAAGGGGTTTGCAGGCAGGTCTGTCTGGTCAAGATAGGCCCTGTTCCTCCCAAGGTGAATGGCAAGGGGTCTTAGAAAAGGTCCCAGGACTGAAGGAGACCAGACACACATAGATTAAAACATAACATTTATCTCTCTGGTCCCCTCTTTTTCACAGGGGTAACTACCAGGAAAGGATTTTCTGTAGACCTGTTTAAAATGTTTGGTTTTCTTTATTTATTCATGCATATATATAGTTTTAAAATACATATATGGGCTCATGCTATATGATATATATTTATTTGTGTTGTTTTCCATCGTATTACTTTCTTTTCAGTTGATATCCCATGTCAGCATATACAGGTCTACCTTAGTCATTCCGCTTTTGATCTGCAATTGGTTTCCCATTTTTCACTGATATCAGCAAACTTCAGCTAACAAATTTATACAGAAAGAAGCTTTTGCTCATATGCACAAGTATTTCTTTAGAACAGGTCTTGGCAGAATAGATGGTGCTACCATATCAGAAGGTATGCATTTAACATTTTTATTATATACTAATGTGTTTTAGAAATTAGTTTATCAATTCATTCTTTCACTAACAACCCATTTTTGTGTGTTCTTACTTAACTAGTATGTTTTATTTTTGCTAATCTGGTAGGAAAAAATTATCTTTTGGTGGGGGAAACTGTCACTTATTGGTAATGTTGAACAACTTTCATATCTTTATTGGCTGTTTAATTTCTTCTGTGAATTTTCTTCTCATATTCTTTACATTTTTATCAGTCTATTTAGTTTTTCTTATTAATTTATAGCATGATTTATATATTTTGAATATTAATCCTTTGTTTTATATGATCATTGCAAATATTTCCTCCTAGTCTTTTCTGGTGTTTTTATTATTATTTACGGTCTTTTGTGTTCCGAAGTTTTAAGGTTTTATGTAATAACATATAAGAATTTTTTCATGTTTGATCTTAGACATCTTATACTTTTATAGTTTTAATGTCTATATTTTTATATTAAATATTTTATTTAAATGGATTTTATTTTTTTGCCTGGTGTGAGAGTTGAGATTTGTTTTCCAATGAATAGCCACTGATTGAACGCTATTATTTCATAGTTTATATAAAAGGTTGAATTCTGCTTAGTACTTGTTTTTGTAAATAAAGTTTTATTGGAACACAGATACACTCATTTGTTTAGTTTTGTCTATGGCTACTTTTATACTTCAGTGCCAGAGCTGAGTAGTTGCAACTGAGAACTTATGTCCCATAAAGCCTATAATATCCACAATCTTACCCTTTACAGAAAGAATAAGATTTGAAAAAATTAAATTTAGTTAATTTTTCAGTTTTTTTGAGGTATAATAATTTACAAATAAAACTGTAGAAGAGTTAAAGTGTACATCTTGATGAATATATATACCTATATAAAGGATTCTACTATCTATTAATTAACACATCTATCATCACACATATTTATTTATTTTTTCCTAATCCCTGATTTTTTACTGACTTGGAATACTTCTTTAATATACTGAATGTCGGTGCAATTAGTCTGAGTTCCCTTCTGCTCCACTGAATTTACTCCTGGGTCAATGTCATACTATATAGAATTATAGATTTATAGTATATTTTGATACCTGCTATGTCAGATATCCCCTCATTTTTTTCAAAATTGTTATTGCTCTTTTCCATGTATTATTTTATATGTAAGCTTTAGAATCACCTTGTCAAACTCTAAAACAAGGGAACAGACAAAAACTCTCATTTTGATTACAATTTCAATGAATTTGTAGATTTGGAGAAAATTGATATGTACAATAGTGATGCTATTCATTTAGAAAAAGTATTCCTCACCATTTATTTTAGATTTCTTTTACTTCCTTCAGGAAAGTTTTATAGTTTTTTTATATAGGTCTTGCACATTTCTTGTTAGATTTGCTCACACGCATTTAATGAATTTTTATTGCTATTGCATATTGGATATTTGCTATTTTGCCATCATACTCTTTTCTATTTTGGAAGAATCCTATCTACCGCTTACTATAGAAAAAAAAAGCAGAGAGGATGTTTTATCTCCCCACCTCTGGCAGTGAGAGAATGGACATATAACTTGAGCTTGAATGAAATGCTACTACCAGGAACTCTAAACCTTAAAAGAACAATACTGAACAAAGGGTCAGTTAGGGACATTTTTGGTGTAGCAACTACTTGGAGGCTAGAGTTTAGTTCAGTGGCATGGTGGTGAGTATGTGGGGATGGAGCAGTCCAGCAGTATGGCAGCAAGTTTCCAGTGGTGGTGGCATTAGTGGCAGCTTGCTAGGCAAATTGTTTGCTATGATCTTGATGTTGCAATGCCTGTCTTGGTTTTTGCTTGAACTTGTCCTCCCAATCAATTCATTGAGCTACCTGATACCTTCACATTAAACTTTGTTTCTGCCTAAGATAGCCAGAATTAGTTTCTGTTGTTTATAACCAATAACTCTGGCAAGGGATCCTCTTACCATTGAAGTTTATAACTGATTATTGTTGATGCATACGCATATCAGTGATTTTTGTGATAGTTTTATAAATCAATATAAAATCAATTATTTGACCTTCTGTCACTCACATCTAAGGACTTTGAAGCCGTCAAAATTCTAAGAGCTCCTAGCCATTATATACCTACTGTGTGACAGATACACATGTCATTTATCACATTTAATCCTTGAAATTCTCTTACAGGGCTGGCATCTTTATTTCCATTTTTACAAATAAAGAAATGGGTTTTAGAGAAATTAAGTAACAGGCTCATACTGATACATTTAATTTGAAGTGAAGCCAGACTTTGACCTTGTTTTTTCCTATTAGTAGGCCTCTGATCTCTTCAATTCATCAAGCTGACTTTCTAAATAAGTTGCATCTTTTAAATATTAACTTCTCAGATATGCATATGCAATATTCATCACTTTTTTTCTCTAAAAACACAGATATGGTCCCAAGCCTTCACTTTAGATCATTAAGCTTTGTTCACATCATCCTCTTTGCCTTCTGCTGTCCGTATTTTTCCTCCATTGTCTCAAACACATCACTCCTCCCTCCCCTTTCTCCATTTTGCATATTGGACTCTCCACAATGGCTTCTCTGAGTCCTCTGGTCCATAACGTTTTCTCTTTCCCTTCTCTGAACTTTGGCAATGGAGCTCAGTGTCACTCATCTGGAGCTTAAACAGCTTTCCATTCTTATTGTCTCGTCACCCAGACAAAACTGTTCTGATTCTAGAGGGCACACATTTGCCCTATGCATGTTTGAGGTCCCCTATGGGGACATACAGCCATGTTCATTGGCATGCCTGTGGTAAGTCTAAAAGCATCAAAACCTAGCAAGTCTCTGGATCTTAGAAAACAATTGACCCTTAGATAAGAGTTCAGCCTGCAGGTTCTCTGTCTGTAGAGCATATACCTCTGTGGAGGTGGTTTCCTGATTTTGTCTTTAAATTATTTGGATTTGGGGAATGCTCTCACAAATGCCCAAGGCATGGATTGTGACCATTGAATACCTCCACCACCGTGAGACCAGTACAGGAGGGTTATGGGCAGAGCTGCAGCACATGGTTTTACAAGGCACTGGAAGAGGTGGCTCTGTGATTCAGCCTGCTGTCCCCTCCCAAACCATTGAGAGGAAGAGGTACTTTTATCTAATTTGCACAAAGGCTCCCTATAGCCTCTCAGAGGCCCTTGGTATGGGTTTTGCCTAAAGCAGAAAGTACTGGTAGCAGATAGCCCTAAGCACTTTCCTGCTTTGAAATCAAGATATTGACATCCTGGTGCTTTCTCATTCTACAGAAATTTTAACAAGTAGAATGCAGCCATATCCTCAAAATAGTTTAGTTTTACACTGACCTAAAAACAAGGGGGAACAGATGTGCTGAAGAACGGCTGATTTCAGTAAATTCCTCACCTTCGCTATGATTTGAGAGGGTTTTGAGGTTCTTTATTCAGAGTATGTAGTAGTTCAGGGGTTGGAGTTCACATATCAGGTCTACTTCAGACTGGACCTATAAAGAATCAATACCCTCAATGTACTTGACTCTTTTCCATTTGTACTCCTATGGTCCTTTCCATGATACACATGTAACACACACATGTGCACACATCTGCACACTTACTTATTCTGTCTAAGCTCAGTCACGTTCCCTAATCCTCTGTGCTTGTCAAACTCACTACCACACCACAAACTTTTAAAATAGACACCCAAGCCCTCTATCTATTCTGGCCAAGGTGAGGAAAAATACATTCTCCTTTATTTGAGTTTAAAAAAGGGATAGCAATTAGAAAAGTAAAACCAGATGCCACAAAAAACATAGAGGTATTTTGCAGAACTGGATATCTGAGCATAATTTTATATACTGTTTATCCACAGAATCATGGCTCACTTTTCAGAGTGTATAAAGACCAGTTTCTTTATTTCCATTCTTATCTCTCTGGGATGGATACTAAGTTGTGATGTTCAGATTTCTGGCCTGTGGTAGATTTCAGTTACTACAACTTTGGGTTATAATGGAGTCCTCAGTTTCTCTCTTCAAACCTATGTCTATGGCCAGCTTCCCTGCCAAGCCTCTCAGATCATCCTGTTTAGCTTTGCAAGCTGGGGTTAGAAGTTTGGGAACTGACCACATGCATATACCCTGAGCCTGTTCTTCCTTAGAGTGTCCCCTCTCCCATGACAAGGGAGAGGGTCCCATTGTACCTAATTTTATAAATAATTCTCATGGTAGAACAAACCTTTTACACTGATTTAACAGTCACTACATTTTTCTTTCTAGGGGTCTCTGTGGGTTTAGTTTATAAGCTTTAACTTCGTCCCTGAGAAAAGGTTTAATTTTCCAAAGAATATTCATCAGTATTATTAAGGCTGGTTTGATCTCCTAAGCTAATATACTGAGCTAGTGTCTTAAAGATTTGCTGGCTACATTTTCTAAGTGCAAAATTGGAATACACAGTCTGACAAGGTGATATAATATTTGAAATTGGACTGAACTAGAAAATTCAGGACATGCGGCTGTCATGCATAATGGCCAAGTGGCCTAGATAACACATATTATTTTCCCTGAAGCCTGTCTGCATCATGACAGCTTCATTTGATGGTCTGAGATAGCCTGTCTCTTCCTGTTTGGGGTTACCCCATTAGGAAATCCCTATTTCCTCTCAGAGGAATAAACCCTGCTTTTAGCTTATTTGCAGCACAGGGATGACTGACAAGCTGTGTACCCAGCTCTACCCATGTCTACAGATCAACTTGGCAATACATAGTAGGAGGGGGATATACCCCAGAACCTCTTGTACCAGCCTAGCCACGCTGAAATTCTGACTATGGTAGGCTGGCAATTTCTCTTCCAGCCTGTTTTCATGAGCTAACATTCATGGAGTGGGGACAGAGACTCTATTTGTGGAATAAAACAAAAGAATTTTGCCTCTGGGAAAATACAGGAGTGAGTGAGAACAAAAGGTGAGTGCAAGCTTACTTTTTAGACTGAAATGATGAGCTGAAATTGCTGTTCTGGACAGAATGCTACTGGACTAATTTTCTGAGGAAGCCTTGTAAACTTCTAGGCATGAGTTTTGTTGCATAGAACCCAGGTGCTAAAGGACCAGATAGAATTTAGAAGAGAGCCTCTCTTTATTTCTGGAGTTCAGGCACCTCTAGGATTCACTGCTTGGGAAGTGCCGGGAAAGAGCACCTACTGTGGAGTGGATGTGACCCCTCAGTCCATAAGTTGAAGCTTTAACATCCCTGTGACTGTACTGGAGGTAAGGTCTTTAAGGAAATGATTAAGGCTAACTGAGGTCATAAGGGTGAAGCCCTGGTCTGGTAGAGCTGGTGTCCTCATGCAAGAGGAAGAGAAACCAGAGAGTGTGCTCTTTCTCTCTCTGCTCTGTGAAGACAGTGAGAAGGTGGCCACACACAGCCAAGAAGAGAACTCTCACCAGGAATGGTACCCTGTCAGAACCTTGATCTCGGACTTCCCAGCTTCCAGAACATGGAGAAAAGAAATGTCTCTTGTTTAAGCCACCTAGTCTAAGTTATTTTGTTATGGCAGCCCAGGCAAACTAAGACAGCACCCTTATCACAGACAGGCAACAGAGGCATGGCAGGGTAGAGTATAGAGGTTAGGTAGGAAGGCTCTGGAGCCAGACTGAGTGGATTTGTATCCTGCCCTGCCACTCACTAGCTCTGCAACATTGCAAGTTACTTGACCTCTTTGTGCCTTGATTTTCTCATCTGGTAAATGGGTTTAATATTTGAAAAAGAAGTGAGCAAATACATGTAAAATGCTTAGAGGAGTGACTAGCATGTAGAAAGTTCTCAGAAAGTGTTTGTTACTATTGGATTGCTGTGATTTAATTGTTGCTATGTGAAATTCAGCATAGGGTACCATCAATGAAATTAGTTTTGAGCTCATTATATATCTTGCTGAAGCTCCCCAAAACAATCTGCATAAGCTTTTACAGGGGCCATTGAGGATCTGTAGTCAATCAGATGATAAAATTTTTTGCAAATTTGGACATAAATATTAATGTAATCTCATTTATATCCATAGGCTGATGAAGCCTGTGTGCTATCAGTGTAACATATAATTACGGTTTAATAATGTGCCATGCAGCGGAACTGCTAGCTCCTCCCTGAAGTCCATGCTTTCCTCCTCTTTCTGGACAGACAGAATGTGATGCCAGCCTCTCCTGCAGGTAGATACATCTGAGTGACAGAGGTCTAGCCTGTAGAACGTGATATGAAAATGATGTGTGCCACACCCAAGCTTGGCCATGACAACTTCCCATGAGGTGGGAAGAGTAAGAATACCTATAAGGACTAACATCCAAATCTTTAAAATAGCAGAGCCTCCATTTGTCTGAGTCCTTAAATAATTGCCAACTGTTCACCCAGCCAGCAACAAATAAGCTTGTATTGTGTTTGTGCCACACATTTCTGAAGGGTTATTTGCTACCGCAGTTAGCCTAATATACCTCAAATATTGTAAGCTTGTCTATAAGCATAAAACACCTCTTTCACTATTCTTCAAAAGGGTTATTTTCTCATAGCATTATAGATTAAGCTGTTACAGTGAATAAGCAGGACCCATAGGATTTTTATCAGAAAGCACTTTTATATTTATTTTCCACTATTTCTTTATACTTGCTCAGTGGTAGAAGTTCCTCCTTTTCCATGGACACAAACCAGAGTAAACCTCACAATTTTTCTAGTCACTTCTAAGAAAGACAAAGTCCTATGTTTACGGAAAAAGGCAAACATGGATTCAATTTCGTGATTAGATATATCTGTTACTTTTAACTTTTAATAACCATGTCTTCCCACTTCCCTTTGCTCCTTCACCTTCTCCCTGCTGGGGACCTGCTGCACATGAGTCTCCTGCATTGGGGAAGATGGTGTGGTGGTTTTCTCTTCGTTTTTATCTGAGCCTCCTGGGGTAAAATGGAATATGGGATAGTGGTGTTAGGGGTATGAGGATAAGGGGGACAGAAAAGTTATTACCTACAGTCAGTGCTAGGCCTGAAAAATAGGTTTTTTTTTTTATCTGTTTCTTTCTTGAGGGTCTTTTCTCAGTTCTTCAGAGACTTCTCACCAATGGCAATGTCTCTCCTCCAGTTCTTTGGTCTGTGTAAATGCTCCTCTAACTCAACCTTACTCCTCCTGATCCTTAATGGTCCACGATCCACCTCCAGATTATTTCTGTTGAGTTCTCATCATCCTTTCAGGTGGGCTATTTTAAGAAACATTTAAAAAATTCCAATTCTGACTCTCTTTGCTATTCTTTGATCTATCCAAGTTTATTTCTTGCTGGTTGGGTGAATAGTCAACAATCACATAAACCCTCTGCTGTTTTACCGCCAAAGCAGCTAGCTAGCTTAGTTTATCTTTTGTTCTCTTAATTTCCAGTATAGGGTTAAGATATCAGTTCACTGTGGCAGCCTTACTCCCCACATCCAGCCACTGGGATGCATATCAGGCCCACTGAGTGTTCTCATTTAATCTCTGAATTTAGGTGAAGGTCAAGGTGCGACATTCGTAGCACCACTATCCTTATGGAGATACTCACCACAGATCTCTCTTTTTCTATTTTCTTAATCCTTGTAAATCTTTAATGTGGGAGAGGAGGTCCAAGAATCATGATTCTGAATTTTAGAATTGCCTCTAAAAATTTGTGTCTTGATTGTATACCTGCACCTAGTGTCCAATATAATTGTAACTCAGGTAAAACTTCCAATTTTACATCCTGCAACACAGAGGTAAAGTGAGCTACATGTCAAATACCAGGGCATGAACTTTTGAGAGCCTCAGCAGGTAGGCAGCTACTGAGACAATGCATAGAAATTAGGTTTTGTTAATTCACTTAACAAATATTTGTTGAGTCTCCATTATATAACAACTTCTGAAAAAGGCATTAGAGGTAAAGTGAAAAGCATACATAGTCATTGCCTTCATGAAGCTTACATTCCAGTAAGGAAGACAAATATTAAAAAAATAATCACAGAAAATAATTAAAAATAGTGATAATTGTATGAGGGAATATTATACACCCACTTTTAAAGATGCTATAAAAGAGAGTAAAAGATACATCTGATTTAGATTGGAGTGTTTTAAGGAAAAGTCATTAATTGGGAGGTGGGGGTGGCCAGCTTAAAATTTGTGAGGAGAGCATTCCGGGAAAAGGGAAGACCATCCTCAAAGTCCGTGAGGATATGAATAGCACAGCAAATGTGAAGAATTAACAGAAGACCAGAGCCAGTGTTCCCCAAGATTAGTCATGCAGTGCCTTTGAAGAATGTAGAAAGTTTTGAACTTTAATCCTTAGGGCAATGGAATCCTATTAGAGGACTTTAAAGAGGGGAGTGACGGGATCATATTTGTGCTTAGAAATGATTAAATTTATTGCTACACAGAGAACTGTGGGGTTGAAGTGCTGGCTCCTGGCCAGAAGAAATATATATTGTTTTGAGAATGGATTCTAATTCCCTCTTTATCTCCTTTTGGGAGTGGCTTCTTGTTCTGTGACTGCCTCTTGACCTTTCTTTCTGCACAGACACATTGAGGTAATGTAGTTTAGAGTCACAAGTAGGACAGGAGCATCCCTTGTCTGGGACCCCTTCTATAGAACCTCGGACTAGAGGAGGTGTGGTCTCTCGCCCACGGACATGCCACTGTCAGTGCACTCCCCTGTAATGTGAGTGATAATCAGCATGTCCACATCTGCTAGTCCTCTGGGTGGTTTTTTTTTGGAATATCAGGAAATCTTAAGCAGCTCCCTGGTTTGGAGCTCTTGTGTAGATGAGACAACTTTGTGATAATCCACAAGAAATGTGCTTTCGACCAGGTATGGTAACTGAGATACAAGTAGAGGGTTTGTTTGTGATATATTTTGGAGATGTAAACAAAAGGACTTGGAATTGAACTGGATGGGGGGAAAAAAAGTGCTAAGGGTAACTCCTAGGTTTCTGGCATGGGCAGAATGTAAACAGAGAATCCATTACTGATAAGGGGAGCTCTGATTAGGGGCCAATTTTAGGCGGGAAGAAGATAAGGAGTTTAGTTTAAGACATACCACATATGAGGAGTCTGTGGGATAGCTAACGAAGATGCTAAATAAGCATTTGTATCGACTAGGCCAAAAAGTTCATTCAGTTTCTACCCTAAGAGGGCTCTAGTAGTGCTTAGTTGTCTTTAACTTCATCAAAAACAATTTTGTTAGACTGTATTGTGACAGGTGTCATATTAGTGTACCTTTAAAAAACATAAAAATTGGTAAATTTTTGTGTAATAATTTTAATATTGAAGATGGAAGAAAATACACAACATTGTCAACATATTATGCTTTATTATTTCAAGAAAGGTTAAAATGCACTGAAATGCACAAAAAAAAAAAGATTTGTACAGTGTATGGAGAAGGGGCTATGACAGATTGAATGTGTCAAAAGTAGTTTGCGAGGTTTCATGCTGGTGATTTCTTGCTGGGCAAAGCTCCATGGTTAGGTAGACAAGTCAATGTTGATAGTGATCAAATTGAGACAATAATTGAGAACAATCGATGTTATAACCTGTGGGAGATATTCGACATACTCAAAAATATGCAAATCAATAAAGTTATTGGTGAAAATGAAAAATGTGACTTTTATTTTACCAAAAAAACTGAATGACCTTTTTGGCCAACTCAGTATATATGGATCTGGAACTCAGAAGAGAAGTATGAACTGCAGATGAAAATCTGGAAATTGGTGGCATATACTTGTCATTTAGAAGTTGCATAGAAGAGGAAGAGTAGTCAGTGAGGTGAGAGGAAAACCAGGAGCATCTGGCATTATGAAAACAAATACATAAAAAAGAATGAGTGGACAATGGCTATATATTCTGTTGAGATGTCAGGTAAGGAAAGGAATTAAAATGCATCCATTGGATTTTGCCACATGGAAACCATTATTGATCTTAGTAAGAACATTTGAGGGGGTGGTAGTGTCAGAAGCCAGAGGAAAAAGAACTGGGAAAACAGTTATTAAGTGGGTAGCAATCATTTCAAGATTAAATATTGGAATTACAGATTTCATTATAAGATTATCGGAAAGTGAGATTCAGAAAGTAGGGAAGGGACATAAGTTAATAATCAAGCATACAAAAGCAAGCCAGTGCAAAATGCTACACCAAAGTCATAAAGAAAAATTTAGGGTGAAAGGATCCTTAGTGGTTATTTAATCAAATCCTGACTCTCTAGATGAGTAAACTGAGCCCTAGAAATGATGCTGTTGAGGTCACACAGCGAAAGAGTGGTGAGCCAGAGTAAGAACCCTGTCTAGAACCTGACTCCGTGGCTCTTTCTGTTATCTATGTTGTCTCCCATGTTCTGCTGATTCCAGGCAAGAGAATTAGGAAGAGGGCTAGCGCTCAGTTGTCAGACAGCACCTGACACTTCCATGTAGAAGGAACTCATTGGAGCGGACTTAAGTGACCTATAACTCACAACCAGTGAGCCAGGGTCAGAAATAATCAAGCCTCAGTCACGTAACTTATCAACACCTGGAAGTATGCTTCCAAGGCTGTCTGTCTCCTTGAGTGGCTCAGGCACAAGCCACACAGCTCTCCTGCAGTCCTCCAGTGGCAGGAGGACTTCATAAATGACATTTGATTATGCTCAACACAGCAGCCAGGGGCTGTACACCAACTTCAATAAAGACAGCAAATACTAGCAATCTCCATAAAACATGGGAGCCCGGGGGGAATGGAATCGAAATCTTAATGTAGAGATCCACAGCCACTAAGGCAAATGACAGCAAAATGTGGACAAATTGAAAAACCAATAATAATAAAATTCCTTGTGCTGCCTGCAAGGCATCAGCTTTCCAACATCACCCCAGGGAGCAAAGGCAACTCTCTGTGGGGTCAGTGGCAGCTCTCAGAAGCCTGCTTGCCGGGCTTCTCAGCTGGAACCCACAGCTGCTAAAATAGCTTTGTGTTCAATTGAGTTTGAACCCTCTAATTCTGCCCTTCTGCCTGAGGGGAATCATAGGCAAATTTAGCCTTATTCCAAAGCCAGGAATATTCTTTGAGACACAGAAATATGGATTTAAAAAAACCAAACTTCTTAATTATGACCAATTTGGAATGAAATTTTTGAGTTTTAATGCTAGAAGTCTTAGAGAGATCATTTAGTACTTCTCCCCCTTTCTATTCACAGAAACTAAGAGCCAGAGAAATAGGAGACTTTGTCCCAAATCAAACAGCTCATGACAGCACTTGAATTGGAATCTGGGCTTCTGAATACACACTCACTGCTCCCAGGCAGACTCAGTGAAGGAGAACTTACTATTAAATAAGGAACTAAATATAGATGCACTTTCTCTTTTTTATTCTAGGGAAGTCACAGAATTTACCTCAGGGGAAAATTTATTCCTTTGTTTAGGAACACACTTTAATGGCATTTTTTGTCATAAACAGCACAGTTTTGAGAAGTTAAGTCAACTGCATAAAACCACACAGTAAAGTGCAATCTCCTTAGGGCTACAGAGGTGGTTCTGACGTGTTCTGATAGGAGATACTGGGGTGGGGGTAGATTGCCTCTGGAGTAGAGTTCTGGTGAGTCTTTTCCTTGTGGATAGAAGAGAGAATTCACTAGATGGAAGGAGAATTGGCTGTGGCTTCAATAGATGGACACAGAGAGGGGAGCAATGGCCCCTCTTGCAGCAGAGGTGATTCTAGAGTTTCCCTAGGTAGAACGTCTGATATTTCCCTGACATTATCCCCCTTGGCCTTCAATAAGGGCCATGTTTCACAGCAGAGCATAGCGTTAATAGTGTTGGTTGGAAAGCCGTTGCACAGGCCTCTGTGCAGTGGAGAAGGGAGCGGCCTTCCCAAGTCACCTCCCTGGAGACCTGGAGGCCTACAAGTGAGAGCAACATCCTAGAGAGAGAGAATTGCATCCCAGGATTCTGGTAGCTGACAAGCAAATGGAGGCCTCAGGAAGAGAGGGCAGGGGTGACCAAGAGCCAGGCGGCAACAGAGCAGTGGGCAGTTGTGGGACCCAGGAGGGACAGACTTGACACAAAACCAAACCTACTGGGGGAAGGTAATGTGTGAAGGGATGGTGGACATGTGGTGAAAAGTGGGAAAAACTAGATCTGCTTTAGGTAACTAGAAATTGTGTGATAAGTATCAGGGGTGACCTTTGCTTTGGGTACTTGTTTAATCATTTAACTGATGAACTTCAGTGTCTTCAGGTAAAAATATGTTCAGTTATATTTATCAAGGTTATTATTCTGATTTAATGTGATAATACACTATGTTAAAATGCTATAGAAAAACATATTATTTAGTTATCTTCATAGTCTCAAGCCTCAAGTTCATCTGTACCATCAGCAGTACAGAAATTCAGCCACCTCTCTACTCTGGACCCCATACTCTTCTCAGTTGCAAAATCATTTCAAAGAGAAGAGGGCAAAAGGGTTAATGTTAAAGAGGGGATCCCCAGGCCCACTTCTCCTCAAGGAGCTGACATGGTCTCCTTTAATCTCCCATTTTATTTGTAGTTTCAGAATAAAAAATGAGATGAAATCTTCCCTCCTCTGCATTTTGAGACATCCAAGGTTTCAGAGCTATCCATAGTGGGAAATAATCACACACAAAAAGTAAAGCTGTCCTAATCATCAGACATTTGCTTATGGCCAAATGCAGTAGGGAGAATGAGAAAGGAGAGGGAAAACCAAGAGTCAGAGAAGGTCCACACCTATTTTACTGGGAGTTCTCTGGAGCTTGTGGAAAAACACAATTGTATTTTGAGCTGTGTACATCTCATTTCACTGTTTAAATAAAAATAGCAGGCCCAGGCCACAAGAGGCTCAGACAGAAAGAGGGGGCCTTGGGATACAGACACACTCAATACTGTGACCTTCTCAAATATAAACACTCCAGAGATGAATAGTTTATGACTTCTGCTGGTGCCTGAGATAACTTCATAAATGAATGAATTAGATTTGGCCACAGTAAATACCAACTGTAAGAAATCTGCAAGGCCAGCAGAGCAAAAACAAGGGAATGAAAACTTCTAATCATCCTTATAAGAAATGTGATTATTTCTCACTTGAAGCCTATGTAATATATAAGGTCTATCTGGAAAAAGTCCAGCCATTGTTAACATAATGAGAACAGTTTGTGTGACATTGATGTAACCTGGAAGCCAAGGAGAGAGGACTGGAAAGTACATGCGTAAACAATGATGACTTCACTGTACTAGTCAGTAGGGGCAGTAGATGCCATTGAGTGAGCATGTGTACTGTGTGGCTGTCACATTAAAAATGACTGAGTGAGTAGAGCAAAGAATCTGAATCAACTTTTGTGTTAAGCTTTAACATTCCTCCATGGAAACTATTTGGATGATACAGAAGGCTTTTGGGGATGATGCAATGAGTGCAGTGCAAATAGAAGTGTGGTACTAATATTTTAAAGGTAGTTGAGAATTTGTTGAAAATAATCCACATCTGGAAGGCCTGAAACAAGCAGCACACCTAAGAATGTTGAACACGTACATGCTGAAATCAGCATAGATTGGTGACTGATAGTGCAAGAACTAGAAGGTGATCTGGTGATTTAAAAAACTACTGTATGCAAGGTTTTTATGTAGGATCTTGGCATGAAAAGTGTCATGGCAAAATTTGTTTCACTACCAGAGCAGAAGGAACATCATGCTGCAGTTGCTAGTGACTTGATTCAAACCGCTGCCAATGAACCAGATTTCCTCAAGAAGGTCATAACCAGATATGCATCCCAAGGTGCTACTTTGAAGGAGACTAAGGCATTATTGTCCTGTGTACAATGTTTCTTGTATCTTCTTCAATAAATGTCTCTTTTTTGTAGCATGTGGCTGGATACTTTCTGGACAGACCACATATATTAATTTTCATGCTGTAGTTTGGGTCTAAAGAAAGAGAAAGACCCTTGCTCTTTGTTGCTCTTGGTGACACAGATTGTGTCCCCAATGCCCCTTCTCTTCCTCTTTCTTAATAATTCAACTCTGACTTTGTTTAGGGTGGCGGTGAGCCTAGTCATTTCCCAGCCCCTCCTTGCACATGTTGGTGCTGAATGGCACAGCTCCTGCCAGGGAGATGTACATGGAAGCCACTGGATGGAACACCTGGGAAAGTCTTGGGAGGGTATAGATTCATCCAGCTCTTATTTCCCCATACATTTGCTCTTTGCTCTTCTAGTCTCCTCTAGGAATTGAAGCTGGGAAGCTTGTAACAGGGAGCAGGACAGTTGATCACTGAAATGGCTGAGCAGAAACACAAGGCACCTGGTTTCTGCTGGCATATCGGAGCCACTGCACTATCCCTCAGCAGTCTACCTCAGGACTTCTAGTCACACCAGAAAAACTCACCCCTTACTGTCTTGTGAATTTGTCCTTTGAAGCCAGTTCTTAAAGATGGAATGGTAATTTTTAATTTCAAGATGCATGTGGAGAATAATTAGACACATCCACCTAGCGAGTTCCCCATGATTTCCTCTGAGGGATGCACAGGTGGAACCACACCAGTGGCTAGGATTCTCTCTGGATCTGAGCACCCTCAGCCCAAGGCAGCAGTACCAAGGAGGAAAGGCTGACTCCTTTTAGACCTTTACTTTGTCTCTACTGGAACTAGAGAGGCAAGCCAACAAGTAACCTGCAAATGTTTAAAAGACTTCCCAATTAGCCTGCAGGATGAGGTGGTCTATACAACAATAGAATTCAAGTTCATACACATGGTTAAAATTCCAAATCTGAGCCCTTTTCCATCATCTTTGGGAAAACTCCAGAAAGACAGTTATACCTCTCTGATGGCTGCTTCAGAAGCATTATTAGGTATTTTTATGTTAAGCATGCAGTAGACACACCACAACATTTTGTGAGGTGTAGTGGAATTGAAAAGTATCTTTAGAATGTTCAAGATATATTACTCTCTCTCTCCTTCCCTCTCTCTATCTCTCTCTAGAGAGAGAGAGAGACTAGAGAAGACTCAAGGGTATCTGATTATTGAAAAAAGTGAACCAGCACTCTATTCCAACTGGGTAAAATACTGAACTTACATTGACATTAACTGTTCTTATAAGGAAAACTTGCCATTAGGTTGGTGAAGCCTGTTTGATATGTCTGCTTTTACATGGTGGAAGGCAACTTGTATTTAATTTTGTAAGTGAAGTCAAATTTGAAAGGCACAAAGGAAGCATGCCAGATACATAAAAGTATTTTTAAAGTGAATCAAAGCCTCTTCTTCATTTTATTTAATTTATACTTTCCCTCTATCAAGTTACATATTGTTTTGTAAATATTTAGAGCTCACACTTCCTTAAAAGGGGCATGTTGTTGGCAATTATTTGTAGTCTTTGAGAGCAGACAAGGTGGCCCCATAGAATATCAAGGAAAACACCAGCATTTGAGTAGTTAATGGAGGCATTTATTTGTAAAGGGAACAAAAGTAATTGTGCAAAACTTTTACAAACTTTTCCAAATAGTCTGGAAAGTGATAATCTTTCTGACAGCTAAGCTCAGCCTGAATGACACTGAGAAGGTAACTACACTAACAAATTGTTCTCCAAATGTGGCTGTGAGGTGACTTTTTCAAAAGAAGAATATTGGAGATAAAATGAGGTGACCTTTTAATGTTGAGCTCCCAGCCAAGTTATTATGAATTGCTTTATAGCAAACAACAGCATGAATAGTGTCCCCAGGCAACTGTCCCTATGTTGCCCCCAGAAATCTAATTTGTGGATCTGATGAAGACCCATAGATAGGGCAGCTATCATCTGAAACACCCCCATCCTCAAAGACCTTCACACACACACACACACACACACACACACACACACACACACACACAGAATTAAAATTGATCTTCAGTGTTTTGGCAGCCATTGAAGACTTCAGTCCCTCCAGCAGCATTTCCCGTAGAAGACATTCCTTTCCAGAGCTGATCAGCATCATAATCTAGCAAATAAATAATTTATATGGGGAACTAATAAAGTAATGGAGTACTTCAGGGGCTGGTAATAAGTAGGCAGAACCAGGGCCTCCTGGGGACACTCTAGAGAAAAGGCATGCATATGTAACTGGGGCACTGCCCCCCGCCCTGGAAATGGGGAAGAGGTTGGGAAGTGCCTGAGGACTATTCACGAGCAGCAGCCCCAGTGTGGTTGCACAAACCAGTGTGCTTTGCCCCAGCAATCGGGGCAATGCCGGAAGACTCAGCAGAAAGAAATGTGTAGGGAGCATGCATCAGGCTATAGAGGTGATTAGATGAAGAGACACATCCTCCTACCTACCTCTACCATGCAGGGGACTCCAGGGGCCGTCTTTAGAAAGTGGAGAGTGCTGAAACACTGTGCTCCTTGCTTTTTTACTCCCCTCGGTGGTCTGGTCCGCTTCCTGGAGCTGGTGTTCCTGGACTGGTGGACCTTAGGACTGTGCGGACCTGGAACGTTCCCAGATCCCCTCTTTGAGCACTCCAGGGCCTGCCTGGGCAGGAACACAGCTGCACCAGTAAGAGATGGGGAGCAAGTGTGCCATGAGAGGGATTTTGACCAGAGTACAAAGACTCCAAAGTACACTTGAGCAGACCATGACCAGGAGCATGCTGCAGCTGCCTGCATTTTCCCAAGGACGGTTCTTTTAAATGGGAAAAGGAATTCTGGGTGTAGCCTAGGAATGGTCTGGCCTGGCCTGGCAGAGGATGGCAGGATTATTTTCCTTTGGATATTTTAGAAGGTATGGGCTTTGAGACAGAAACTTGCCTTTATTTCAAATTGTGTGGTCGTTAAATAAGATTCATTTTCCTTTTCACCAAACTCTGCCTCCAGAGTTTTGCCTGTTCGGCAGCAAGTGGTAGAACCCTCACTGGCACTGGCTGGTTCTGTAACATATCTACTACTTTTCTGCTTTGATTTCCCACCTCTAACTCTGTCCCTTCACCCATGGAATGTCATCCTCTGACTGTATTTTCGTCAACTATAAGCTTGTTTAAATCCTCCCCATACTCCAGTGACCTGCTCATCTCTCTTCTTTTTGATGTAGCCTTTCTTGCTCCTCTAAATGCCATTGCTCTCCCCTTCAAATATTCATAGTATTTATGTCTATGTAACTATTCCATGGTACAGGTGACCCTGGAACAACACGGGGATAATGAGCATAAACACTTTCCTCCTTCATTGTCAAAAATACACGTATAACTTTGACCACCCCAAAAACTTAACTATGAATAGCCTACTAATGACAGGAAGCTCTACTGATAACATAAACAGTTGATGGACATTTATTTGTATGTATATGTATTATATGATATATTATAATGCAGTAAGCTAAAGAATTAAAATCATAATGGAAAGAAGATAAATTTACAGTATTTACTGAAAAAATCTGCATATAAGCTGATCTGTGCAGTTGAAACCCATGTTATTCAAGGGTGAACTGCCTCATGTTTATGTTACTATGACCAAAGTACTTACATACATGTGACTTGTCTAATATTTCTTTGATAAAGCCAGGTGTTACCAATTGTATTATAATTGTATTTATTTTGGACTGTAATTAGACTATAAGCTTTTTGGCAGCAGGGTCATGTTGAACAGTTATTGAATTTCCAACAGCGTATAGACCTTATTGCTTCACATCTACTGGTTGCATACATTTGCTGTCTCATCTCCAGGACAAGAATCCTTTCAAGAATCATTTCTTCAGTTTCTATGAGACAGTTTCTTCTGTTGTGTGTACCTAACAGGCGAGAATCTAGATGTATTGGATGTTGACTGCAATTTGAAAGGCAAGGATTCTTTTGTTTTTGAGGAATTCTGCAAACTATGCCCCACAAACAAAAATATCAGATTATTCTGGAGGAAATTGGTAAAGAACATAAGAAATACTGATCCTCCATTGATTTTTAAAACTTGTCTATTCTAGAAAGAAAGGTAATTTTGTTCTAGCTTGTCTTTGGGACAATGGAATGGCATCAGTGAGAAAGAGCCTTAAAGGCAGGAATGAAATAATGGGCCAACATGGAGCTCCATTTTGGCCTGTGAGGAGGGCTGGCTACTTTGCTTGGTGCCTGTAATGACTGGTTCTGTGTCCTTTCCTCTTACCTAAGGGTCTTTTGTGTGTACCAGGGATCTTTCACAGAATCCTCAGTTCTAAGTAGCAATTACAAACCTTTCTCTCTTACAGCCCTGAGCTGGTCTCCTACCTGTGTTTCCCCATCTTCTTTGTTCAGAAAAATCTCAAGGTTTCGGGTAAAAGCAGGTTTTCTGATACCTCAGGTCCTTTCATGTTCTCTCCTTATAGAACTCTGGAGTCA
This sequence comes from Carollia perspicillata, assembly GCA_004027735.1. NCBI lineage: Eukaryota > Metazoa > Chordata > Mammalia > Chiroptera > Phyllostomidae > Carollia > Carollia perspicillata. The sequence goes on along the minus strand of PVKM010007223.1, from coordinate 20,952 downwards.
CACTGAAAAGCCACTCTGTATTTCCCCACCCACAGGGATTATTGTTCTTTTGGACACTAACAGTTCATAGAATTTCATATGTATACTTATTGGTGCCTAGCAGCAGAAAAAAAACCCAACATCCTGAAATACTTGTGGAATTGGAAAAAAATGTGATTCCTATGTAGTATCTTGAATTGTTTGGGAAAGAGGGAAGAGATAGTGTCTGACAATAAAGGAGATAAAATATTAGGGTATTTTATAATGTCTCCCCATAGGCATAAAGAAAAGTAAGATTATTTCTATTTAAGGAAATTATATTTTTTGGATCATGGGAAACTGGTTTATTTCTTTGACCTGTTAACCATAAAGCAGCAGCCCAAATTTCTCACCATTTTTCCAATATAGAGCATAGAATGTGGTAAGACAGTACTGTGTGGTTATCTTTCACAAGCTGAATTCAAGGACGATAAATCTCTTATTAAGTTTTACTGGGCATGGGGGTTGTCTTCAAATACTTGGGTCATTTCTTATGATTTACAGTGAATTAAAGCTGGCATCACAGGGTAAATAATAGGAGCATGTTGGGAATCATCATTTAAAATGAGTGAGTTCATGTGTTCATAGTTGGCATCTTCTAGACAGACCCCTAATCCTTTCTAACTGTCTAAGGAAAGTACATCCTCAGTGACAAGTAGGCTAGAGCAAGAATATGGCCAAGTGATCCCGATTATGATCCTGGCTTAGGTTTAGAATACCATTTTCACTTTAATAAAATGGCTCAGATACACTTCAGTTTGGATTTTGTTCCTGAGAGTCAAGAGCTAAACCACAAACATTCTTTGACTTTCTCCCACAATTGCCAGAAGAGCCTCTCAACATTCACAATATTTTAGGATTATACTTATTAAGCCAGGAATACTGTGCCCTTCATACACCAGACACTGAACCTTGCATGGGACATATGTACAGTGAGGAACAAGACAAATATGGTCTCTTCCTTCACTGGAATTCTTTAAAAATAATAAAAGAAGCAACTGTATTTTATATCAAGTACTATTAAAGCAGTACGGCTTTGTGAGAGTGAACAGCTGGGCAGGGGCTTCTTTGAGTATGATGGCCGTGGATGGATTATTTTAGAAGCTGGCACTCAAACTAAAGCCCAAAGGGTAAGAATAGCCAGCTGGGCAAAGAGCAGCAGACTCCCTGAGAACCTGTGCAGCACTTTTCACCCTTCCACACCCCCTACCACTGCTTACCGTAGGTGTGCATATGAAGGTCAGGGAGCATTGTCTTCTCTTCCAGAAGGGGCTTCCAGACTCTGAGCCCAGGAGAACCTTAGTCGGAGTATTATGATCAAAAATAAATGGTGATTTGAGAGGGCTTTTGGGGGTGCAGGGGATGCTTGAGGAGAAAGAAGGTCTTCAATAGTCCTGAAACAATGTCTGCAAAATAGACCAGAAATGTTTCTGAAACTTGGGAATGCACAAACTAGGGACAACAGCTTAGCCAAGGATTCTCAGATGTTTAGATTCAAGACTCACTCAGTCCTCATTTTGTGTGTTGGACACAGGTATTTTCCCATTCTGTATGTGTGTCTATAATGGTGGCAAATTCAAGGCCACAAGAAGGGACTGTAGGTAATATATGAACTTTGGTGTGGGGACTGGAGCTTGTATAAACAATCCGAGGGGGACATCACTGAGCTCCAGGACACTCAGAAATACTGCCCAGCATTGTCATTTATAATCATTTTTCTAGACAAGCTAAATTTCTGAAATTTCATGTGAAATTTACTCATTTCCAGATGTTAACAGCAAAATAAAAAAATGCACTTGGTGAACTAAAAAATACCCCTTAGTAGACCATGTGGGTCACTGAGTCACTCATTGCAGTCTAGCTTAGGACTGAAAGCAATGTGAAGGTGAGAACAGGGCCTTTCTATTCCACCATTATCTCTTCAGCCTCACCTGGTGCTGGTACTTCGTTGTCTGTAATGTGCATAGGTGAACAGATACCCGTGTACTCCATCCTCTAACCACCATCATGCTCGGTTCATCCAAACATGCTTAGTCATCTGTTGTCTAAAGTCTTATACAAAACCAACTTAACAGAAGAGAGGCAGTGTAATTGACTTTTATTTCCTTTTTTGGAGGAAGAGATTCCAGTGCCTGATTTATCTCAAACTTAATCACGTACCCAATCACTTCCAGGGTTTTCTGAGTCAGACTGAACTTTCTAATGCATTCCAGACTTTTATCTCCAGCCGCCATCACAAAGTAGTTATTTTTTCCCCAGTCTGGCATCTCAAAGAGTATTTTCACCCAAACATGTAATTAATTAACCCTAATTAATTAGAATTTTAAATTGCTTTCTAAATTTACTGCAATATATAAAGCCGTTCTTTTTCACTTGTAGGAAGATTCAATAGAAAGTCCTGCATTACCATTAAAAACATAATATTCTCAAAGCTTGCCTCTCATGAAGACTATGAAATTGTTCAAAGAGAAAATCAGGAAAAATTGTCTCTATCAAGTGGCACAAAGCTATTTAGATAAAATTATTTTGTCAAGCCAGCTTTCAGCTAAGTTATTCTTTTGTGAAATTTCTTTTTTTGCTTTGAGCAGTTTTTTTACCCCTTCATCTCTCCCTGAATCATAAAAAAATCAATATTTTCTGGAAGAACAGAGATGAGAGCCTTTGGAGAACTCCACCCTCTGTTTGCTGCAAAAGCATTAATAAATGTCACCAGCAAAGTTGGGTACCAGGGGAAGTGGGATGACCTCATGAATATATTTTATAAAGAGCTTAAAATGTCCATCTTGTATATTATTTGTCCCTTAAAGAGCCTAAGAAATATTGATCCCTTCGACTGGTGCAAAAAGCAGTCAAAAGCTCTAAGTATGAATGTATATATATATACAAAAAGCAGTGCTTGTTCAAAGTGGCTTCTAAATGTCCCTTCTCTCAATGCGGGGAAATGCTCTGTAGTAAAGGATTCCTTTTGGTAGGGTAGCTGGTATCTTTGGGTCTATTATAGCAAAATAAAGGAAACTCATACTGCTTTCACTTAAAATGGTATTATCACACAGCCCTGTTAAAACTCATTTGCGGATAAAAACTGGTTTTTGTATTTATTGGCCATCATTGCAGGGCTACCATCTAATCTTGTAAAGTAGCATTATCCAATATCCTTAGCCATTGTCCTCCATGTACACACAATCAATGATAGGCATGGTGTTCAAGAAGAGCACATAGCATAAGTAACAGATAGGAAGCTGTGGGCAGAGATCTAGGTGATATGAGTTGTTAGGTGATACATTCTTATTTCTGCCAGAGATCTTCTAGGTGATTCTGGATCAACTTTTTCACCTGTTCGTTGTGGTTTCCCCACTGATAAAATGTCCTTTCCCTGTCTCACAGGGGTAGTAGGATGGTGACTAATGAATGTGCTCTGAGATTAGTAGTGTATTTGTCCAAGTTTAGGTGACTGTTATTTTAAACCTACAGTTTTCAAGACAAAGGAAAAAAAATACTTTTATCCTTCAGGAAGTTCAAGGTACTTTGAAGCTACTGGTTCTGGCTTTGTTGCTGCCACCTGAGAACCTTCAAAAGTTCTTTCTCAGCTCTGAGCCAAAGAAACAGAGGGCTCTTCTATTACTATTCTCTTAGTCATAGTGAGACACCTTAACAGGGATGCACAATGAGGCCTATCTTGATGAGTGCCCAGGAACATGAGGAATCACAGCTATCTCACTGTATGTGGGGCTAGTGCACAGGAAAGAATACAAAGTTGGGACTGGGAAGACCTGCTCGTTAGTTCCAGCTCTTCTGGTGACCATCTGTGTAAACTTGGCTGAGCCTTGACCTCATGGAATTTCAGGTTTATCTGTCTGTGAAATGGGGATTATAATAAAAACTCATAAGGATGAAATAAACCATGTGAAAGCATTCTGTAGGCTATAAACAGAAAAATTGCATTTACAAGAAAGATTAGTGACAAACAAGTATTTCATCTTTGGGAAGAGTTTCCAACTGGTTCCATCTGGCTCTCAGTCATGTGTTCTATGATCTATCATTAGTGTTGGCTCTGGCTCCCATTTTAAATTTTCCTCATGAACTCCTCCTTTTACTACCGCTCCTCCAAACTCAACCCAAGGATAAGAAATCTGTTAAATGTGACTTTCTTCTTCAGTAGATGAAAATCCATTGGTTCTTTCTAGCTTCCATCTTACTCAAGTAGAAGTATACCCATTCCTGCAAATGTTAGTGAAAACACATCTAGGATCCATTATATTCCATCCTAAATATATGATATGTTCCACATTTTCATAAAAAAGACCTGAATTAGTAGCCAGTTGGTCTTACTCTGTACCTTTGGGCCAGCCTCATTGTCATCCAGTAGATTCTTTTTCAGGGACTCTGATTTTGCTGCCCTTGTATTCCCTGCACTTTGATGGGTTTGAGCAGGAGCTGCATATCCATGTAAAATTGCACAGGTGATATTGTTAGGCTGGGCAAAGGCCCCTCGGCTTCACAAATCTTCAGTGCCTAAAAGGGCAATGCTTCCTTTGGTAAGAGGCTTTCTAGTTTTCTGCTACACTCACAGATACACCAGCCCAATGTGCTCTGTTTATGGTGATTAAGGTGGAGAAAACTGCACACTCAGTACTGCTGAGGCCCTGGCTCCTTGACAAGGATAAGTCAGGACATTAGCTATTCTGTCCTAGCATTCTGGTAGTGTCAGCCTCAAAAGATTTGTGACATACTAGGAATTCTTCTAATTTTCTATTACCTATTAATTCATCAAAACTTTTTGAAATTACATATTTCTTTTCAAGGCTGCTTTGAAATAAATGCTGAGCTATGTTTCTAAACTGTGAGTTCATGTCATTTCCCTTACAAACTCCAATGGCCGTGTCACTGAAAAACCCATTGGTATTACTTTCAAAGGCTTCTCCCACCTGGGCAGATTCACCACCAGTCCCTCACACTTCCTGTAATAAGTAACCTATTTTCATATCCCTGTATGTTTACTTATACTCTTTTTTTTTAATGGCTGAAATGTTCCTTTCCACCTTGCCTGATGACATCATCTTACTCATTCTTCAAAGAAAAGATCAAATGTCACCTCGACTGTAAAATCCAGTGACGCTTTTCTCTTATTACCACATACTTATAATAATCTAATCATGTCTATTTTTCTATAGTTCTCTCTCTCTCTCTCCTGTTAAATTTCCCATCAAACATAAGAGCACATCCTATTTATCTGGGCATTGTAAAGGTCTGGTTGAGTGCTTGGCACATAGTAGGTGCTCAATAAATCTTTAGGAAAAGGAAAAAGAAGAGTCAAATATTGACAAACACTATATCTTTTACTGGTTTCAATTTTACTTTTTAAGATTCAGAAGTTATATTCTACATTATATATGTGTATATATATATAAATATATACATATATAAATGTACAGTCAGTGGAAAGTTTATGTGACAATTGTTTCACTCTGTAGTCTTTAAAAGATTCAAAACACATTCTTCTCAGCTTTTTCTTTCCAGATGGTTTTAACATTTCTGACTCGTTTTCATATACTGTATCTTGTTGATAATTTTACTTGTTTTTTTTTTCTGGAGGTTTGCAGTGTTTTTTCATCTTTTATAAAATGAGGACAGGTTAGGCAGCCTGAGCTGAATCCAGGATTACAGAAATGGAAGATTTATGGTTTGTGCAAAGGTGCAGCAATATTTTTTGTCTTATTACAATATCTTATTGCCCCTAAAGGCCGAAGGCTCTCTTCAGGAAATGGTTACAATGTCTCCTGAATCCCCTTATCAAGTTCTAATGATCACTCAGAGCCCAGTGTCCTTTGAGTATAGATGGATTTTTTTCCTCTAAAGTCATTGCCTTATTCTTGTCCATGTGGAAATGTACCTCCACCTCTTGCCCTCCACTTGGTTTCTCCTGATGTTTTGCAGTAGTACCTCACAGGAGTTTTCTTTTTCCCATAAGAAAAAGTTTGATGTTATCTTCAAACTTAGAGATTTCACTAGATGTTTCCTCTTCTACTTCACAAGCTAAACTTTTAAATAGGAGTGATCAAGAAACTAACATCTTGATGATCCTATTATTAACACTTCATCACAGAATACTCATTTATTTTGATCCTTTTATTCCTGCATCTGTGCCATTTCCTTAGCTACGAAGTAAAAAGATCTCTTTAATTCCATGATGTTTTTAGAAAAAAAATCACTTAGTGCATAATTTAGTTGAAAGGATTTTGAAATAGAAATAACTGCATCTTTTAATTCTCCTTTCCTGAGTTTATTGTTTCAGAAACACCACAAGAATCAAGTAGCCGGGCCAAGCTGCCTGAAGAGTAGATCTGGCTGCCAGTGATAGTCAGAAATACGTTGATCAGTGAACAGACCCCGAAAAGGAAGAGTGAAAAGTAGAAAATAAATACCGGTGGTGGGGAGGATGTTCCTTAATAGTGTACCCAGGTAGCCAAGGGGCAGATTCCTTAAGAGTGGTTAAAGAGCTAGGACCTCATTTTTAAGGGTTTGCATCGTCCTTAAGTGCACGAATCTCTAAGGTTGACTTCTGATACTGTGCTACTGTATTTTAAATTTGCTCTATTCACTGGTCAGTGATTCCAGCTTTTATGATCCAGCCAATACATATTTACTAGTTATGGATAATTTTTAAGTCCTTGCAGAAAATGGCCAGAGGGAGAGAACAGAGTTCCCCACCCTTAAAAATATCACAGTTTAGCAGAAAGGATAAGACTAATACCCACAAAAGTCTCTACTTAGAAAGTACTTCCTGCCGTTATCATTCATCCTAGATTTTTCTGGACAGTTTCAATTTCATGTAATTGTATTTCTTTTTTTTAATGGAATGAATTTAATATTTAGACCTTGTCACTTGTCAGACCACATGTCCTGACCCTGCCATTTGGTTTGGACAGTGTGGCCACTGTGACCAGAGTCAGAGTCCAGATGCCTGCTTCCCTGCAATGACTGGTCTGCCAGCTCTTTACAACCAGCATTTGTGCTGATCGATTGAGAGAAGTTTCTCTGACTGGGCAGAGCCTATGCCACATAAGTTAATACCTGTTTTGAATATCACTCTAGGTATAGGGCATTCATGGAAATGTAGATTGGGTTCAGAAAAGTAGGAACTTAACCACTAGGTTGGGGAACAGGGACTTTGAAGGGCCCTGTAGTGCTTTCGGTGGTTTTACACGTTTGCTTAGGTAAAATGATTCACTGGTGAGCACACTCAGAAAATCCTTTTATCAATCCAGTTGTTCTTCTGCAATGATGTTTGTTTATCTATTCAGTTGTTTAACAAATACTTATTGAGTACCCACCTGTGTGTCAGGGATCACTATGTACTAAAATCCACTTCTTATTTTTGGGCATAGTTATACATTTCTCCACCTCCTGTGTAATTAGATGTGATCATGTGACTAGACTCTAATATGACATGACAGGAATGGAGAAGGCCCCTTAGTGACCTCGAAACTGTGTGTGTGGTAATGCAAAGTGGCCATCATCCTGGGTTGTGAATAACTGCTGGCCAGTGTGCCCTCCACTCCCATTTCACCAGTCTGTCAGTTAATGAGCAAAAATTCAACTTCTATTCTATTAAGCTATTAAGTATTTGGAGCTATTTATTACTGTAGCTTAGCTGTAATCAACAAAGATGAGTTAGGTTATTATGTGGGTTAAAAGAAAACACCTCACTGGTTTAAACCACAAATGTTCATTTCTTATTCTGTCAACTATTGGGGGGTTGTTAGAAGGATCTTCTCCCTCGTTATTCTTACTTTGTCACCCCTTCTCTGGGTCAATCCTAGTGGAGCAACATGGTCGGGATCATTACTAATCACCCTGAAAGAGAAAAAAGAGTTCTGGAGAGGTTTTTATTAGCCATTAAACAAGTAGCAAAGAGTCACACATATCACTCCCACCCACCACTCATTAGTTATCCATGGTCATATGGCCCCAGCAAAGCCTAGAAGTGCAACCCTCCCAAGTGCCTGGAAGCTAGATGGCCAAAAGAATTCAGAAAGTTTCATTAAAGTACACTACACCAGCCTAACTTATCTAAAACAGCCTACCACGTGCTAGACACTATTTGAGATATTGGCATTTAAAGATTATGTCATGGTTCTAATTTTATAATTTTATAGTGCTTTTTATTCCAAACTTATGGGTAGATACCATCTGCATTTGATGAGTTCCTATAACATTTTTGAAATAGATAGTACATACATTATTAATTATATCATTCATTCATTTATTCCACTAACAGTATTTATTAAGTATCCATTTACTGCATATCTGTCCTGGGAACTATGGAGAATACAACAATGGAATTGACACTAATCCTCCCACAAAGAACTCAGAATGTAGGAAATGGTCTGTTCTCATACCTCCCTGCTATTTTCAGTAAATATCTCTCCGATCATTTTCTCAATAAAACCAAGGCAGCAATTTCATTTTGGTGCTTTGCCCTCATCATGTGGGAGTCCAGTGTTAAGTTGGAAGAATGAGTACTACACTGTCCAAGGCTCAGGGACAGATCCCCTGGTGATCCTCTGCCATTTGTTTTTCGAGTCCATGGCTCATTTGGAGGTCCTATGAACCACAGTCTACACATTACTGACCTGCCACCAATATACCAAAGAAACTAAAGGAAGGAACATGGACTGAAAACAATGTACTCTGCTCTAATTCATTCCTCTTCAGGTGTCAAGGCTCTATTTATTTTTGGAGCCTTTGTTCAACTTACAAGTCTCTTTGAAAGGTAATAGAGTAGTGGTTTTCAAATTGTGTTCTCCAGTTTCCAAGGACTAAGAGGAAGGTGCTCCAGGGAACGGAGGCATAGCCCAGGCCTTCTGTCTCAACCAGAGCAGCTTCACTTTTGACTGCTTGTTGTATCGGAATTCTATCTATGATTCTATTATTAGAAAAGTTTAATTTCTTTCCAAAAGATTCAACTATCAAATGAGTTGCTATTTCAAAACAGTGCAGAAGATCAAGAGTTACTCGCCTCCCTAACAAATGACAGACCATGAAATCTGCAAGCAACCAGAATCAGCCTGCTTCTCTGGAGAAAGCAGCTTCAGTCTATGGCTCACGGTTTGAAAACACACAAATTCTCATTGAATAGACCCTATCTCTTCTGGGCCATGAGTTCCCAAAGGATGCATTTAGCCCTGTGCCTTGCACATAGTAGATGTTAAAAGAGTATCTCTTGAATGAACAATGAAATGAGTTAGGATCAGCTGTCCATGTAATGGGTAGGAAGAACAAAGCTCAGAATGGTGAAAGGGTTGGCCCAAGGTTCACATAGTAAAAACGAAGACAAAGTTACAAGAATGATTGTGGAGTGGACTGGATTATGTCATATGTTGACTCCTAAATAGCAATGGAAATGTCCAAACTCAACCTCTCACTTTGTTCATCTCCATAGCCATCCTAATGACTTAACAGACACAGTTCAAGTTTCAATCCAAATGATCAATGGCCTTGTCTGTCTGCTATTTCTGTTAACATGTGATGTGAACAAAACTTGTCTCTCTTGTCCTTTATAGAAGAGAATGTATTTCTCCCTTCACCCACTCCTGCCATGAGGCCAGGGCATGTTCAGAGGGAGACTGCCATACTGGGTGGTGCTGAGCAGAGGATGAGGGAGACGGTTTAAGAAGGACAAGCTATGCTAGGGTTAGATTGTTCCAGCTTCTCCTTCCTTTGTGCCTTTCCTACTTTTGCATCATCAATGATGTTATTTATGGAATGCTGTTGTGTTTCTTTTTTAATTAAAGGGAGGAAAAAAGCCAGTCTTGTATAATAAGAGTGATGACTCAACAGGACTGTTTAGTGCCAAATGACTTCCTGTAATTGCCTCTGCAATAGCATTTTTTACAGAAGCGGGGTGTTGGGCCCAGGGTGAGACTGCCCCTCAGGATACCATCTGCCCCCGAGGCTCACTTCTAACAGGTTTTCTGACATGCCCACAATCATGATCTCTCTGGCCTGCTGACCCCC
>PVKM010007223.1:0-10817 GCA_004027735.1 Carollia perspicillata | reverse complement strand
ACAGTGAAGACAGCATGTCAGAGGTAGAAAAATGCTCCCTTTGGATTAAGACAAACTTAGTTACGAATCCTAATTCTTCCACTCACTTTGTGACCATAGCTTAGTTTCATAATCATTTCGAAATGATTATACAAGTGTATAGTGAAATATATTTAATCTTTATCTTGAAAGAATATGTGCACAATTAATATTTTAAGCATGGCCTTTCTTTTCTTTTAGATTGTACTTATTTTTAGAGAGGGTAAGGAAGAGAGAAAGAGAGGGAGAGGAATATCAATGTGTGGTTGCCTCTCACGTGGCCTCCACTGGGGGATCTGGTCTGCAACCCAGACATGTGCCCTGACTGGGAATTGAACTGGCAACCATTTGGTTTGCAGCCCATGCTCAATCCACTGAGCTATTAGCCAAAGCACCTTTTCGTTTCTGATGCTTTTATACCTTGCTTCCTCCATGACACTGGAGGGATTGCCCCTCCCAGGGGGAGCCAATTCCTAACACCTTTCATTTGCAAAGGGACCAATCCAGAGCCCGCATCTGATTGCCTCCTTTACTGGACTCACAGTTTCTCGGCTTCTAATTCCCTGTCATAATCAGTCCAGGGCCAGGTATCAGACAAAAAGGAACAGTCCCTAGGCCCCAGAACCTCACACAATTATTTAAACTAGTCAGTCTTCAACCTGCCCACCCAGTTCTTTCCTCTGGAAGCCACACTAAAGGCACTTCCCCATGTTTTCCCTCCCTTCCTCTGCCTTCTTCTGTGGCCTCTAGGGCACGGCTTACCCCTACCCCAGCCCCTTGGGATTGGCATATAACAAACTATCTTTTTATTTTTTAAAAGATTTCATTTATTTATTTTAGAGAGAAGGGAAGGGGAGAAAGAGAGGAAGAGATACATGTATATGCGAGAGAAACATTGGTCAGCTGCCTCTCGCACGTGCCCCAGCCAGGACTAGCCCGCAACCTGGGCATGTGCCATGACTGGGAATCGAACCAGACACCTTCCACTTTGTGAGACAATGCTCAACATAGCCTCACCACTAGGGGCAATAAGCTTTCTTTTTCATCTCTGATCTGTTGGCTTCATTATACCTTAATAATAATAAATCCCATATTTTAACACAGTGTGCTTGACAAAGCACCTCACATAAATTCCTTCATATAACATTGTGTATTAATGGCTTATTATGTGTGAAGTCCCTGGATGCACAAATATGAATATTACTTAGTTCCTTTGCTCAAGGAACCTAATTAAGAATACAGGAAATAGCAACCAATCAGAAGTGGGGGTGGGTCATGGAAATTTTTCTATAGCAGATGGAGATACGGGAAGATAGCAGGGGCATTTTTAATGATCTGCTTCAGGACACACGACATTATGGAGCAAAGAAGGACTCAAATTCAGGCTCTGCTGACCACCAGCCCAGGACCTGGCTTTCAGTGGGACCCCTGGCTTCTTAGAGCGGGTGAGACCTGGGAGGTGGAGGACACAGAGCTAGCCTGGTTGCCGCAGAAACAGTCCCCATCCACCTCTTTCTGCTACTCTAGATATTTGCTACGTGGTACTTAACACAAAATATTCATTTTTTCTTTGGCTTCTATTGTATAATCCATATTCATTTATTTTCAATAAACAATTTCAGATTCCTTATTTTTCCCCTAAAGCTTACAAATACATTTTTCTGTCTTGCCTTTCTTGCTACATTTACATAAAAGCCACACTGAAAAATTTATAGCAGTAATGGAAGTCTTGGGGAAAACAAATGCTTTGAGAAAAAACGTTGCCTTAACCCTTTACTGAGGGTCGGTACCATGTGTTTCAGGCCCATGGAGGGGCCATTGCATGGAGAAAAACACGCTGAAGACACTCATTCTACCTGAGTAACGCTAACGATGGAATCATTTTTGGCATCCTCATGGTTTTATCAAATTGTTTAGACTGCAGAAGAGGCCATGGAAATGAAAGTAAAGTGAATTGCTAAATTTTGAAGCAGTCATATAAATTCTAAAAAAGTTTGCTGTTTGGAAATATTGAAAGGTTAAAGTGCAGGTCAGAGCAAAATACAACTTCATGAAAAGTTTGAATAACAATATTTTGTAAGGATTACAGTTTGACTACTTTGAAATATAGTACATGAAACATAAGACAAAACCATTCCTCTTCTCATTCAATGGACTTTTAATGAGCATCTACTGTGCATGAGTCCCTCGAGATAGAGGAAACTCAATGTGTTCCTTGTTCTCAAGGATCATACAGCTTAGTATCCATTAATGGAAAATTGGTAATAATAAGCCAAAGAGATAAGTTAGTAAAAATAGGTTCTTATTTTATAATGTAACATAAACATGAAAATACTTGAGCACATGAGAATTAATTTATGAATGCCTGGAAGTAAAAGAAATCTTTAATTTATGGTATGTTCAGTTAATAAAATTTTCCAATTTTAAATTGAATCCCCTTTGTGAGTAAGACCCAGAACAGAGAGAGACATAATTCAAGACTTTGTAGTCACTCCGATCACACACACGTTGCCCACCATGGTGGGCTTGCCAACAAATCTGCATTATGAACACTGGACTCAATTAGATTTTGCTGACAGCCCTGACATTGGTACTTTCCAGGCCTTGAAGAGATTGAAGCAATCTCTGTCATCTGATTGCTTCAAGCATTTCTTTCTTTGGGCAAGTGAGATAGAGAGATGTGAAAATTTTAAAAGCCCTGCATAAAATATGAAATAATGGCTTTTAATCCCTAGACCAAAAATGATCACAACTAGTGTTTAAAAAATGCCAATACTTAGGCTTTCCAACCCCATTGTTCTAGTGTTACATTTAGCTCCCTCCCATCCAAACATCTGACTCTGTTCTTCTATATAAACTAATGAATTATCCGACCTCGTTAGAGATTAAGAAAGTTACTTCCTCCAGGGTTGTGTTGTGTGTGTATTGGATGCTATCTTCCATTGTTTAGATGCATTCTGATTCTACCTGGAGGCCTAGAGAGGGGCAGAGTAGCTTCAGTGACTTCATGTTGTACTGAGATGAGGCCAGCTGGATAGTGGCCAAGGCAGCAATTATATGAAGGGCACTAAAACCCTCCTGGAAGTGTGACTAGATGGATAAATGGTATTTAACAGAACACCTTTCTGAGGTAGCATCGTATGTGCTTAGAGGGAAGATGACCATGGCACTTGAGATGAGCATGGGCAAGCACTACAGACAGCTGACATACAACCTTCAAGAAGAATGGACTCATTGGATGACAGGACTTTTCCTTTGCTTGCTGGTTTGTACAAGTGTGGAACCAGAGCTGAGTTGCCCTGGACAACAGAAGACTGTTGAGTGATGCTATCTTTGGTACTACTTCTCCATACTCCCCAGGGTAGCATTCAGATTCTCCTCTATGCAAATGTTGACAAATATTTTAAAATATTAGTCCCCATAATTCAATCTATCCTTGACCATAAATTGAATATGTGGCACAAGTTGGTGTTTCAGTGTCCTCCAATCATGGGTTTAACAATAATAATAATAATGATAATAATAATAATAGTAACTATTATTTACTGACCTCCTCCTTAGTCTCATATGAGGAGATTCTGGATTTAAAATGCATGAGTTTAAACTTAAGCTCTGATGTTTACTGGCTATATAAACTTGGTCAAATCATTTAACCTCTATGTACTTTAGTTTCCTCATCTTCATTTAGTTTTAATTTCATTATTATTATTTTTAATTCTAACCCAAGGATATATTTATTGACTTAAGAGAGAGAGGAAGCGGGAGAGAGAGAGACAAACATCGATGTGAGAGAAACACATTGATTGGTTGCCTCCTGTACGCACCCTGATGAGGAGGGAGTGGGTTGGAACCCACGACCTAGATATGTGCTCTGAACGGGAATCAAGCCCACAACTCTGGTGTACTGTATGAGATGGCACTACAAGTAATCAGGCCACCTGGCCAGGGCCTCAGTTTCCTCTTAAAGTGGGGATTTTTGAAGTGGGGGTTGTAATAGTACAGTAACTTTATAAGGTAGATGTAAAAATTAATTGAAAGAGCATATGTAGAGAGTTTAAAATATTTCTGGCATGTAATATGACTACATTACTTCATTTGTTGTTATTATTTTGTATATTCCTCAAAATAGCCCTGGAAGGGAGGTATTGTTCCCATTACATTGTTAAGAAACCAAGGCTCATGGAAGGCAACAGTTGGTTCAAGATCAAATTGCTAATTACTGCCAGAGGCAGGATTTGAACACAGGTCTGGCTGATACTGAAACTTCTCTGACAGATGTCTTCTGTCATAGTTGTGAGTTCCCACATGTAGGAGCTCTGGATTTGGGTTCTCTGAGCTCAACTGACAGCTCCACCTCCTTCAGCTGTGTGACTTGGGTGAGTTAATTCCCCCCTCTGTGCTTTAGTTATGTCATCTATAAAATAAGAATAATAGTCTTTCCTATCTCAGAGGGTTCGACAGTAGAATATACGTAAGGTAACTTGCACAGTGCCTCTCATTACATGCTTGTAGTTTTCATCATCATCACCAAATCTATTTTTGATTGTGAGCTCTTCTGCTGAGGGTACTAATACCCGTACCTTAGGTCTACCCTGTGTCCTTTAAGTAAACACATTCATATTCCTTCTGCCCAGTTTGACAATCTGCATTGAGCTTTATTTCTTGGTATTATGGGCTGAATTCTCCCTCTGCCCCAAATTCATACATTGAAGCTCTAACTCCTCAGAATTTGACTGTATTTGGACACAGGGCCTTTTAATTAAGTTCAAATGAGGCCATTGTGGTGGACCCCTATATCAATATGATTGATGCCCTTATAAGAAGCATGAGACATACCAGGGAAACTCATGCACAGAGGGATGACCAGGTGAGGACACAGCAGTGAGAGGGCAGCTGCCTACCAGCCGAGAAGAGAGATCTCAGAGGAAACCCTCCCTGCTAGCATCTTGATCTTCCAGCCTCCAGGACTGTGAGAAAATAAGTTTCTGTGAAGCCACCCAGTTTGTGGTGTTTTACTATGATAGCCCTAGGAAATGAATATATTTGGCTTTACATGTATGCTCTAGCATCCTTGTGACTCCATGTACCCCACTTTAGCCATTCTCTTGCTCAGTCTCAGCCTCATTTGGACCGTGTTTAGATGTGCAATGCAAGGGTGCCCAGAGATTCCTTCCCCATCTCCCTGCATCAGCCCCTTCCTGTGCTTGATCCCAAGACACACAATAAATGGGCCCTCTTCCTTCCTCCCAGCTTCCCCGGGTTTGAGGACATGGGTGTTGGGCACCACTTTCTGATTCTTCCTTTCATAGTTGTAATAACACAGGAATGGATTAATACTGAAAAGAATTATGGCCTGTCTCCCAGGTACCTATAATTTTAAAATAAATACAATAAGACTTGGATCGAAAAATCCAACAAAGTTTTTATTTCTCCCGTGGTGACTGTTTTGGTGCTTTTTAAAATGAAATAAAATAAAACAACAAATAGCAAATTCTTTTCTATCCTCCTGTCACCTCCAATTTATTTTATTATTTCCTGACACTGGTGTCCTGAGCGTGTTTATTCTGTGCTGCAGAGATAAAGTGTGTAAATAAGGACTCCCAGGAGTTTCATAGTCTCCCAGCTCTGGCACAGCTGACCTACTTGCTTGACCTCTTAGGCCCCATAGCCTGGGTTGACCTCCAGCCCCTGCACCTCCAGATCCTGCCTCCTGCCTCCAACTTCAGTTCTCCACTCTAGTTTGTTGCCAAGTTGCAGCTCCCCTTGGCCTGATGGCCAAGTCCAGGGTGATTGGCATCAGCTCTTCCAGTCATTCACCATGAGATTCGCTTCTGCATGTCCCGTTTTCCATTTTGCTCTGTTGAAACTTTGAACCAGTTTAGTACCCTTGTAGGATGGTATGATACCGGCGACAGCAAATGTTCTGGAATTTGAGAGAATTAGGTACAAATGCTGGCTCCACCTTAAGCACTGGGACCTTGAGAAATGTATCAGGTTCCTGGCGCTGCTGTAACAAATTACTACAAACTTAGTGGCTTGAAATAAAAGAAATGTATTGTCTCACAGTTCTGGGGGTCCAAATCTGAAATCAGTTTGTTGGCAGAGCCTCACTCCCCACAGAGGCTCTAGCTGCCTAGCATTTCTTAGCTTGTGGCTGCATCATTCCAAGCTCTGGCTCTGATCACATTGCCTCTTCTGTGTCTTCTCTTCTGTGTATCTTATAAGGTCACATGTGATTGCATTAAAGGTTTACTGGGATAATCCAGGATAAGTTTCTCCTCTCAAGATGCTTAGCTTAGTCTCAATTTAACCACATATGATAATTTTCACTCTTTTGCCATGTAAGGTAATGTTCACAGATCCTGAGGTTTAGGACATGAGCACATCTTTCAATTCACTTCAAGCAAGTGCCTCACTTTCCTTATTCAGAACAGGACTAATAACGACTATTTCACAGACTCAGAGTAAGGACTGATAAAAGGGGTCAGTAAATAGTAACTGTTACTCTTAATGCATCAGGAATAATCTTATTTCCAAGAGCTCACAGATGCTGCTGGGATACAAACAATGTCAATAGGAACTGTCCCAGTCATCAGGGAAATATGTGCCAGTTATGTTTCAAGAAGCCCGCACTCTGTGAGGGACTGTACATTCAGAGGCTGTGCCCAAGATAGTAGCCTTTGGGAGCAACTGGCACCTCTAAGCTCATTTCCCAGTGTCCTGGGATGGATTCAGTTTCCTGGTTAGTCTAGTAATAATGGCAATACCTGCTTGCTGTAAATGAGCTTTGGCCTTGGTCGCTATCTCTACCTTTAGTGTCTGCTGTGGATTTTAACTAGTCCTGGTTGCTGTCAGTTTCTTTCCCTGAGACGTGTGTCTGCTTCTCTCTGGCCTCCACTCTGCTTTACAAGCACTCACACTCAGCCTTTTTCCTTACCTCATCTGCCTACTCTCTTTGCATGTAAGCCATTCCCTCTGCACTTGTTTTTCTCTGCCCCACCTGTCTCCCTCTCTCTGCACCTGAGCCATTCCCTGCTTCACCTGCCACATTCTGCTTGCACTGACGCTATTCCCTTGTATGTGTGTGAAGGGCACATATTCCCTTCACAGCATGTTTCATTTCCCCATCACTATCCCTTGGCATGTGCCGTCTCATTTCTCTAGAATGCACTCCCCACCTTGTTTATATGGTTACTACTATTTCTCTTTTAAAATTATCATCAAGGCTTATTTTCCATAGAAAGTCTTCTCACATTGGGTAGATGTTCCTCTCCCATGCCTCCACCATAGATTTGTCACTGTCATGCTTGTTTTCTGGCAAGCCTATCTCCTCTAGGCAGTACTGACCTTTTTGAAGCTGAGATGGTGTCTTTTTTTGTAGCACTGGCCTCTAGCATAGTGCCTCAAGATATTAAGTACTAAGGGAAGGACTATTGAGGGGCCCTTAAGCCAAGAACTATCATGTCCCTGAAGTCTTTTTGCTGAATTCTTTGAATTAGACCCTCCAAGAGACAATGGGCCCCAAAATGGATTTCAGAGCACTACTTGAAGTTGAGATCTAGGGGCTCCTTTAGAGACCACCTCTGCCATTGTAGTCAATTGTTCTTAGACCCATCCCAGGCCAACCCAAACAGGCTCCTGAATCTATCCTCCTTGGGGGATGCTCTCAGGATGTGCTGAAGTGAGTCTGTGATGCATTTGACAAATCAAGACCTTGAGAAAATGAGTCGCCTGTCCCCACTTGGCTGGCAACGAGTGTCTTCACTATGCTCTTCTAGACCTAGAAATGGATCTTACTTTTATTGCTATTACAAATAATAACAAAATACTTCACAGTTTTAAAAAGTGCTTTCTTACACAGTATGTCAGTTTAGCCTTACATTTACCACGGTAAGTAGGTATTGGTATTATTACTTTCTGTTCTTTCTTCTCTTTCTCTCTCTCTGTTCCACTCCTCTCCTGGAAAGTACCATAGTGAAAGACCCTAGTATCAGAATTAAATGGGCTTAGGCTCCGATCTCACCTCTGTCAATAACTAGCTATATCTTTGGGAAAATCAGTTAACCTTTTTAAGCCTCAAGATCTCAGGATTCTTAAGTAGCGGGATATTGTGACCACATTAAATTGAAACGGCCATTTGACTCCATCATTTAAACTTTAGAGATATTTCATCTTACTATAAAATTAAAATGGAAAAGAAATAATGCTAATGAAAATGGGAAAAATACGAATAATTAAATTGTGCAATGTGGAACATTGATCAAGGAATTAAATTGGCTTAATGGACTTCACTGAAAAAATACTTTCTCCACAAAAATTTATTGATGTTAGCATAATTCTGATTAACATATTTGTATTTTAAATGTAGTCAGGGGCCAAAATGAGGCTGAAATGATGAGGCCAAATAGCCCAGTCCCTGATGATCATAATAATAACTGTAATAACTCTTATTGAGCACTATGTCAAGTGCTGTGCATGCAATATCATTTAATCATCATAAAAGCACAGAGAGTAGGGATGTTGTATGGCCCCATTTTTATAAAAATGGAGTTAGGTCTGGTACATATTAAATATTACATACATACATCACTATGATACCCCCATCACCATCATCTTAACACCTCCATGCCTACATCTTACAGTTTCACAACACAATAAGAATAAAATTTAAACTTGCTGTCAAAGCACATAAGGCCCTGTCTCATCTGTCCCCTAGATTCTTTGCCATTATTTTACTCAGACTTCCCCATGCACAACCACACTTGTGTCTTGCAGATCCTACACAACAAGCACACTTCTGCTTTATGTCCTCTCTAATCCTACTTATGACATGCTTTTTGTTAAATAGGTGCATTGTTCCCTTCATCTTCTATTCATTACTCAAGTGCCACTACCCAGGGAGGGTTTCTGTACTCCTGTCTCAAGTGACCACTCGCACCTTTTTTATTTTTTCTACTTATTCATCTATTGTCTGTCCTCTTGACTAGGGGTTATTTCTATTTTACTCATCGTTTTATCTCTAGTGTCTAGAACAGTGTATGCCACATGGTGGGTGTTCAGTAAATTATATTTGACTGAATAAAGAGATAAGTGAATGTAAAGTCTCTGCCCATAAACATGTTTCCAAGTGCTTGATCTTTGCTTCCTATTTTGGTGACTTGTGCAAGAGCACAAAGCAAGAGGTTTCCGAGGAGTACATACGAGAAAGGCAGTCTGCCTGATGCCCAGCTTTATGCTTCCAACGGCAGTGCTCTGGATTTCTGCTCTCTGTGAAGAAGGTCTTCACCCAAATCTTGTCCACACACTAGTCAGTCTCCTCCTCTTCTCTTTAGCTCCAACCTGCCACCCTGGAACGACACAGTTTATTGTGTATTGACAAAACACAAAGTCATTCTTGTGGAAGTTCTTTTTTGAGTAGGGCCATTGTATTTTAGTTACTGAATGGATTATGGGAATAACTTTATGCTTGGATTACAGGAATAATTTCTATGGTCTGCCAAACATGTAAATAGACCGCAGCTCTGGAAGCAAGGCTGGGAGACAGCATGTGAGGGCTGGCTTCCCTTGGGTCCAGTCTGTGGCATCAGTCCATGCTGTCTGCCACTTTACAGATCGCCAACCTCATTTTTATTGACAGATGTTGCATGCCCCATAGACATAGTATGCTCAGTCTTCTAGGTAGAAATTGATCTCAATTGAATGACCAGAAAGTTGGATTTACATTGCTTTAAAAAACACCCACCTTTTCTCTTCAGTTTTACAAAAAGGAGATAATGAGCTAGATATGCCAATGTTCAGAGAGAGGAATAAAAGCAAGTGACAAGAAAAAAAATCAAATACTGATTAAAATCAAGGAAAAATATTGAAAATAGAAAAAGATTGTTTATTCTTCTGAGCATGGTAAGATCAGAATTCTTTTTAAAAATGGGCAGTAGCGTTGAGTTGGAAGGGGCATGGTAGAATCAGAAACTAGCTTAGAGAGCTTTACCTTGAATTTTTGAAATACTTATTTGTGTAAGTAAAATCCTAAAGGAGAGAATTGAGAAGAGGAATATAACAAAGTTCCCCTAAAATCAACACAAGGAATGAAGCCCAGACTCTGAATAAAATTTTAGCTTTTAGTTTAAATCAGCATCTTTAAAGAGGTCCCCTCTGACCTGGCCCACAAGCTGTACTTTAATTGTGAACTGTGTCAGTTTGATTATCTCCACATCTATTGGAACAACTTCCAGTGTCTCATGTATCCAGTGATAGTTTTGTATTCCAAACCAGCCATTGGGTGGGGCAAAGTACAGAAAAGCTGAAATCAAAGGGAAACAAGGAAAAGTCTAAGGCAATCCAGGAGGCAGGGAGTGGCACCAGAGTTCGCTAATAGGTATTGGGAAAAAAGGCACTTAGAGATATGGATGAAGAGCAAGGGAAGGAACCTTCAGTAAGAAGGTGGCAGGAAACAGACTTGAGGAGGATAGGTATCAGAGTTCCAGCTGAATTGATTAGGTATAACCCTGAAGGTCAAGATTTCTTTAGATTTTTTGTAGGTTTAAAAAATAAACAATGGGGAGGACTTCTGGCCAAGATGGAGGCATAGGTAAATATACTTTGCTTCCTCGCACAACCAAAAGAAGGACAACAACCAGTTTAATAACAACAACAACAGAAACCCAGAAATGTCAGAAAAATCAAACTGAAGGGAAGTCTGACAACCAAGGAGTTAAAGAAGAAACATTCATCCTGACTGGTAATAGGGTTAGGGTTAGGGTTAGGGTTACGATTACTGTTACTGTTAGGGTTAGGGTTAG
>PVKM010007222.1:0-42009 GCA_004027735.1 Carollia perspicillata | reverse complement strand
TTTTCTAGACAACAGTGTCAATGATTTTAGTATAAACTTGCAAACGTAGTATTGCCTGCCATGTGAAATTCAATAGTGACGAAACATAGTGGTGATGAAGCACGATGGTCAAGAAACCAGTCTTGAGGAAGAGCACCCATATTTTATTGAACCTCTCGGGCATAGTTTGCACAGCATAACACTATGACATGTGTTTGTCCATGGATCCCCAGTTTGCCTGCTAGCTTATAAATTACCCGTGGCTTAATTAGCACCTTTGTATCAAGGACATAATGGGCTGAGGTCTTATGAAAGTCTCAAGATGGAAACAGTAGAATTTTCTTAGAGAACTTGTGATGCTTTTGAATGATACATCTGAATCTAGGGTTGCACATTGTATTTCTAAAGAAACAAATTAGATAGCATTTTAAACAACAACAGTGAAAAATGAGATCCTAGCTATGCATGAGAGGTATTCATCTGGTGATTTACAATTGTTGTTCTTACCTCTCGAACAAGCTGTGTTGTCCACCCACGTGGTTTTCTCCACCCCGTGGGACTCTGTGGGAGGTGCCTCAGACAACATCAATGCTGAGATACACCCACCTACCTTTGGAGAGCTTGACTCATGCTTTGGCTGGTGACCACTTAGAAACTGCTGTAAATCTTACATGCTTAGGCAAATATGTGTATTTTTGGTGAGAGAAGCAGGATGAAGGGGAATTTGAAGACAAAGTGAGAAATTAAGTATTTCTCATGATGCAGACTTTCTATTATTTCCTGAATTTTTTGTAGAAAATAATGGTTTGGAGCAGAAGTTATTCCTTGAGCCAATGGATCTCAAAAAGATTAATAGAGAAATTTCGGGAGTGCCAAAAACTACCAGGAATAGTAGTTGTTGTTTTTGTTTTTTATATGTGAATTTTTCTGGATAGAGGGTTCATAGTTTTTTTGAATTTTCACCAGTGCTTCTGATTCAAAAAAGGGTGACAATTGGTCTAGAGCAAAAGTGGCAAATAAATTTGATCTAAAGCACAAAGACAAAACTTTAAATAGTAGTTTCTTGGAGTCTTGTGATGAGAAACATACCAAGTTTCAGCAGAAAGGACTGATAAGCAGTATCTGTTAGGTAACTGTGTGGTGGAAGAAACATTTGCTGTTCCTAACTTAAACTGATTTTTCTCAGAAGAATCAGCAAGTTTTCTGCTCTGAATAGTATTATTTAAGAAATATTATTTATGATCTAAGGAGAATGTAAAACAGGGGTATTCTGCTTAGTCTGTGGCTGAGTTATAAATTTATTAAAAAAGTTCTTGACTGTGGATTTAAGTTGTTAATTTCCCTTTCTTCATATTTTTATATTGGAACCATTTGTTCTCCTTAAGTAATATTTGAGACATCTACAAATGTAGTTTCAAGTCAAAAAATATCCCTCGGTATCAAATTCTGTTGTTAAATGCATGAACACAGCTGCTGATTAATTTAATAGCAACTGTGAATATGCATTAAAGACTAGAATTTGGCCCATCACTTCTATGGTTATGAGGAAGCAACATGGATAAAATATGAAACTAATTTTAGTAGATTCATAACAGAAATGAAATGAGTTCTACACTTAATATTGCACAAGTCACTCTCTGCTAATCATTTAGGTCTTCAGGGAAACATATAAGCATCCTTCTTTTTTCACTCAGTGTTCTTAGCTTTCTTGATGTCAGGGAGTAACCCAGATCTCGAGAAGAGAAAACACACTTTTATCCCCACTTCCCCCTCATCAGGGAAAGGGGGAAGTTGAGACTGAACAGACAGAGGCACAGCTTACTTTATCCAAGGGCATAACATTTCTCACTAACAAGGGCTCTTGCAAAAATGGTGTAGCACTACGGGGGCTCTCCATTCCTACCACTTCCCACTGGCAAAGGCAAATACCTAGGAGAGGCTCTGAGAGAGGAAATCCAAGCTCTTTATGTGAGGCTTCAGTTGGCCAGCAAATATTTACGGATCCCAGACTGGGGGCAAGACATTGGGCTTGGTGGTGGGGACGCGGATGTGAATCACTCATGGGCCCTGCCTTCAAGGCCCTTACGATCTAGTAGGAAACCTAAAATGTGTTTACCAACCACTCTGACAGGAGGTGGAAAGCCAAAGTGCCTTCAGAGAGTGCAAGTGAATTGTTGTAAGAGTTCAGAAGGAGGACGACCTCGAGTATACTCGGTACCAACCCGTCCTCCAGGTTTGCTTGCTGGCTTCACTCCATTAAGCTTGAGCGTGTGTGGTTTTGGGGCCACTCCCCTCTCTGGTCAGTGACCAGGTAAAGTTCTCTCTGTTCTGCCGTGTAAGTAGCTAGAGAGTATCAGTGCTCACCTTCTTGGCTTTGGTGGAGAAAACTGAACTCCACATGCTGTTAGGTATTATTTAATACAAGCACTCTTGAGTTTGTCTTCATGCCAGAGCATTTTAATGATTCATTGTCTCAGTGACATGTCATGTTAATTTCATTTTCATGGAGCCTAGAGTTGACTTGCTGTTTCAACAGTAAATTAGCCTCTCTTAAGTATAAGTCAAAGGATAAAAAAATAATACTGTGGTATTATGGTAAGTGCCTGCTGGTAATATATGTTTAATGCTTTTGGAAATGTTATATATCTAATTAGTTGATCTCTACAAGTCAGAGGACTGCAAGTTAAAATCAGAAAAGTGTCAACTACTTGGTAGATACCTTGAAGTAGGAATTATTGCACAAGTCACTCTCTGCTAATGTAGCAATTATTAACATTAAACAGGAATGTAGGAATTATTAACATTAAAAGGAAAGTAGGAATTATTAACATTAAACAGGAATGTAGGAATTATTAAAATTAAATAGGAATTACTAGCAAGGAAAATGAGGTGATTAATCATAATTTTTAATAGGAGTCTTATAAAATATATTTAAAAAAACATTGCTCTTCAGCCTGTGACAGTTTATTGCTGGATGCAGAAGTTCAAAGCCAAAGCCCACTGAAGGAATTCTGCATTTCCTGCACCTTTGAGATGCTCTTACAATGAGGAAATTGCATATTGAGCATCTAGAAGTGAATCAACCATTATCTTTAAATTCCAGGACATTCATAGAAAACTAGAACGTGGGGAGTTAATGCTATTAACTCCACCCTCAGCTATTCCTTCATGTCCCTCTTCTTCTCCTTGTCCTTTTGGAGGTAAACTCCAACCCCCTGATTGACAAAGTTCACGTAGTTATCATCTTTGAGGAATGCAAGCAAACCAGTTCACAGAGTGAGCTGAGATACTATGATTCCCGTTCATAGTGACCTTTATGTTGTACATTTGTGTTGGAAAACTATTAAAATTAACAGTCAACAATCTGCAAACCACTCAGCATAGTTTAGTTTGGTTATCTTTGACCTTCTATCGAGGCATGTTTCATTATTTAGCTTCTTCTGTGCACAGAATCTGTTCAGCCATTCACGCATGTACATGGCAAGGAATAGGCCTGGGTGTTTGACGGCTCAGGGGGAGTGATGGAGCGGTTGTCAAGCAGCTGCACACGAGGCCTACGAAGGACTAAGTGAGCCATCAGGAAGGATGGCTTCACAGTAAAATATCCAATCAGATTTCATATTTCCAATGTAAAAACACTGAAATCTTGATCTCCTGGAATTCTGAGGACTCAATCCCTTGGAATCCTAAGGACCTATTTAAAAATCAGATTTTCAGAGATGAACTGTGAAATGCACTGCTGACTTTGATTGGGGTCCTCATTCTGCTGGTTAGAGGCTCTGTGACATTGAACAAGTCATTAAATCTCTCTTCACTTTCCTGCTTTGTAAAATATCACGGATGATACCTTTCTGAGTTGCCATGAGGGCCAAAAAGAGAATATGTGAAAGGGTTTTGCATACTCTAAACTGCTGTGCAAATAGTAGTTCTGGAAACCTTTCACAGAAGGAACAGGGGCTCAGTAAATGCTTAAAAAGCAAATGTGAATTGAACACACTTCAAGCTTGAAACTATTAAAATTCATACTGATCTCAATAATCATCATGATACTTTTGAAAACTAGTTTAATATATTCTAGAGAAAAATGAACAAGAATGGCAAAAGGAGTCATAACATAGTTTGGCTTCCCCAAACATTTCTAAGTTTAACTCATAGAAAGTCATTCTGACATGCAGATATGAGATAAAAATTAATATCTTGACTTAGGGATGTTTCTATCTAAATCTAAAAGCTGTTTCTTCTGTAATCTTAATTTCATTTTCTGATTTTCTTTAAAGGTCATGTAAACTACCAATAATACATTTTTCAGACACCAAACCATTTTTACTTTATTTTGCTAGGCTGTTTGGAAAATATAACTCCTGTAGTTACAGACTGGACTTTTCACCCATGATGAGGGTGAGGAGAAGTTATCCGGGGAAGGGGTAGGTGGGATCTGAACTGAATGTAATGGAGCTGGGCCTTTAGAAGATTAAACAGGGGCCTGCCTGCTTCATTTCTCTTGCAGTTTGTTATTTGCTGATGAATATTTCCAAAAGTATTAGGAAAAATGTATTACAATTTTATCAAGTTGTAGACATAAACATGTTAGATTCAGGCATACAATATAATGATTCTTTATTTGTATATATGGCCAAATGGCCATTGCACTAACTCTAGTTAATATCCATCACCATGTAGAAACATTTTTTTCTGTTGAGGACTTTTATGACCCGCTTTCTCAGTAACTCCCCAAATGTGCATGTAGTATTGACTATTGTTCCATGCTTCACGTCACAACTCCACGACGTGGTTTATTTTATAACTGGAAGTTATACCATTTGATCCCATTCACCCATTTCACCCACCCCCACTCTCTGCCTCTGGCTACCACAAATCTATCTCTCTGTATCTATAGTTTGTGCGTTTTTAAAAAAATTCCATCCATGCTGCCACAAATGGTAAGACATCATTCTTTTTCACAGCTGAATAATATTTCATCATATGCATATCATAACTTTGCTCATTCACTGATGGACACTTAGGTTGTTTCTACACTCTGGCTATTGTAAGTAGTTTTGCACTGAACGTGAAGGCGCACATACCTTTCCGAGTTAGGATTTTTGTGTCTTCTGGCATAGCACCTAGAAGTGGAATTGCTGGGTCATATGATATTTCTACTTTCAATTTTTTGAGGGTCCTCCTTACAATGTTCCAGAGTGGCTGCACCAGTTTACAACCCCACCACCAGCGCACAAGGGTTCCCTTGTCTTCACATCCTCACCAACACTTGGGATTTGTTGGCTTTTTGAGGATAGCCATTCTGGCAGGTGTGAAGTGGTATTTCATTGTGGTCTTTATTTGCATTTTCCTGTGGTTAGTGATATTGAGTATCTTTCTATGTACCTGTTGGCCATCTGCATGTGTTGTGAGGAAATATGTTTGTTCAGATCTTCTGCCCATTCTTAGTAGAATTTATCTTTTGCTCTTGAGTTGTAGGAGTACTTATTTTGGATATTAACACCTTATCAAATACCTGATTTGCAAATATTTTCTCCCATTCAGTAAATTGCCTTTTCATTTGTTGATAGTTTTCTTAGCAGAGCGGGAACCTTGCATTTTAAGTGCAGACTATAACTGTTGTGTTTCTATGAGTATCTGAGTATTTGTTATTTTTGTTGCTACAGCTTGTTTTCAAATTAGGTAATGTTGTTTGGAAACCATAGAAATTGTCAGCTCTTAAGTCTTGCATTGTGATTTTAAATCTTATTAGCATTTACCTTCCACTATTGTAATAATATTGAGACATACGTCGCCAGCTTCAAAAAACGTCTCTGCCCTCACCAGTGTGGCTCAGTGGTTGGCATAGTCCGCAAAGTGAAAGGTCACTGGTTAGACCGCCCCCCAACCCCCGGTGAGGGGGTTTGGTCCCCAGTCAGGGTGTGCACCAGAGGAAACCTGTCGATGTTTCTCTCACACATTGATGTTTCTCTCCTTCTCTTCCTTATTCCCTTCTCTGCTCTCTAAAAATACATAAATACAATATTTTCTAAAAAGCCTTTAATTCGAGCTCTAATACCCATTTCTAACTTTCGCCATATTTTTCAACGAACATGAATTTATTGTTTAGAATTCAGCATGACCTCAGGGAGAATTCCATCTTACTAAAGAATTAGTCGGGGCAGTCCCCTCACTCCACCCCACCCAGATGTTCCTCCGTAAGTGTTCTGCTTCCGTGGCCAAAGTGCCGATGAGATTCTAAACTGTGAAAGTCCAGTTACGTATTCATTAGCTCTCTCTGGGTAAGTCAATTCAATATGGTCTGATTCCATCTCATGAATCCAACTTCAAATTTGTGCAGGTTTGTTTTAATTTTGGGTTGTTTTATTGCAGTCAAATCACTCCTGATTTTTCACTGACAACTCAAAGTAAGTGCAATTTTTCTCAAGAGGCTCATGGCACCCCTCACCCCCCCCGCCCCCCGCCACACCTCAGATGGTGCTGGGCTGGCCTAGGAGGTTGCAGAAACAGCTCTCTCCAGGGCGTCCCCGCCTTACTGCTCCAGCAATCAGGACTCTCTTCTCTAGTAATTCTAATAAACGACTGTTCCTTATATTCTAAACGACATGGCATATAAACATCTTTTATTGCCAGTTTTAAGTAAATCACTAAAATCAAGCACCAGGGACTCCGTTGGATGGGAGAGTAGAGACAGGCAGTAAAATGGAAAAATACAAAGAGAACCTTAAGAGATTGAGTCTGAAAGGGTCAGAGGCCCCATGCCAAATCAAATTCATGTTGAGAGGGTTTGTTCCAGTTTTCTTAGCTTCCAATTTGTTTCTTTCTCTGCCCTGCTTCTTTGTAGGTTTGTCGAGTTTGATGTCTAATCCTTCTCTTTCTCCTTCATGACTGGCTTCTCTGAGGCTCCCCGGCCTGGCTTCACTTGGGAAGATAACTATTCCATCCACTGATTTTCTTAGGATGACAAAAAACTGGTTTGAATTTTTAAGATGTCATAATTTTTAGTTGACAGCTTTGCCCATGAGGTAGAGGGTGATCATTGGAAGGAGGAAACTTGGCTCTGAATCCTGGTCCACGTTAGTTGATTTTGAGTCTCCGCTACTTTACCTATAAAGTGGGACCAGAAATAACTCATGGAGTAGTTGGGAGGATTAAACATCCTAATGTAGTGAAATTGCGTTATATACTATACAGTGCTAATAAAACTTCTTATATTTAACAGTTGAAAGGAGGCACAGTTGGCAGTTACAGGTAGCCTTTGCTTGGAAAGAGAAAGCCAGGCAGTTCCCCTGGATTTTATTATTCACATAAAGGAATTTGCCGGAAACATCTATTTAGTAGGAGAGAATGTGCTGGTTTACATGGCACATTTCCCTGAGTTGTGTCCCTGGGGCAGGCTGGTTCTGTGGCCATGATAACATTGCCCACACTGGTTTCTCCTGTCACCGCTGGTCAAGATACAAAGATTTTACAGTTGATCCCATTGATCTGTTTCCTGAATCCGCTCGTCCAGTTCCTATTTACGGGCATTCTCTTTAGAAATTCGGGGACAACCGGAGTTGGTGCAGCGTGCATGCTCTGCTTCTCTCTTCTTAGTTTATACCTACCTATTGTCCCCACAGTGTCCCTTTCCTAGGTGTGTGCTAGACATAATGGCTCCAGCTGTGGGGCCTCAGGTCAGCCATCTGAGTACTTGACCTGCTTTGACGTGGCTTCTGTGCCGGAGTTTACCTGCCTGGCAGTGGCATCTCAAGCAATAATGTTGTCTTTGAATCTGCTGCTGTCACCTTTAACATTAATATATTTTTAACATTTTTCACAGTGTCACTTAATCTAAGGTATTGAGAAGACTTATAGCTAATGATTAAATCCATTCACCTGCATTCCACTTGCTGACACACATCCATTATGTTCAGAGGCAAAGCTTTTCAAAGGGTTGATTGAATTATTGGGGCTATACTGTTATTTATTTAGGCATTAGGTACTCTCAGATGCCTTTTTGACTGTGCCTGTTGGACTAAGGTGGTTTTAACTAGTGCTTTCTGTAATGTTTCAGGGAACCGATTCCTTGGGTTAGAATTATAGTTCCAATTCTTACTAGCTTTTTGATATTGTATGAGTTACTGGCTCTCTCTGTATTTAAATATTCTTGTGTGTAAAATGTGGAGAAAACTGATATCAAACTCATATTCTGGTCCGAGAGATTAAATTAAAAAAACCTTGTAAAGTGCCTATCAGAGTGCATGATATGTACTAAGTACTCAATTAGCCTGATTGTTATAATTATTTAAGAAAACCCAACACACAGAATATCAGAAACATGTTGGTAAAGTGGATGGCTGGTGTTTGGATCTGGACATCTAACCTTTTTCCCCTTTTCGGGGGGTTCTAGATTTGGGAAGCCAAAAGTTATTCCAGCTACCATTAATTAAAACTGATTTAAATCTTTTAAGTGTTTGGTGGGCGAGGGGATCTTGAACGAGCTTCTGATTTGGATTAGATTTATGAAACGAATAAATTACTTCATCCAGTAGACATGGATCAAGGGCTACTGTGTACCTGACCTGGGCTCAGACATGAAGAATACAGGATTTTTTTTTTTTTTTGAGAAAGACTCCCCACTCTTTTTCTGAGATGCATACTCTCCTGATGTCCCTCTGTTCTCACTGGAACCCTTGTTTTCCGGGATCTTTATTAACCTGCCAGGTGGTCTCACCTTTAATCATTGACTATTGAGGATGCCCTGATGATTCCCATATTTGCATCTTCCCTCAATTGTTTTTCTTTCACTAAAGACAATTTTAAGGGCAGTTCTTTATTCGTAGCAAAATTAAGGGGACGGTACAGAGATTTCTGATATACCCTTTGCCCCTGCCCTCACACACACCACTTTCCCCATTATTAACAGCCCCAGTAGAGTGTTCATTTGTTATCACTGATGAATCCACGTTGACATCATCACCCAAAGTCCATAGTTTACATGAGGAGTCACTGTTGGTATTGTACACTTTATGGGTTTTGACAAATATATAATAACATGTACCCACCATTATGAGCACTGCCCTAAAAATCCTATGCCCCACTTAGTCATTCCTCCTCCCTCTCCATCTCTGGCAGTGTGGGGCCAGATCTTTGCCCGCACCATTTCTCTATGTTCTCCCCATTTCCTGGCTGCATTCTCTGTCTTAATCAGGAGCTATCATCTCTAATGCCTCTCTAGTGTGTTCTGCAAACGAGACCATATGTTCAGCGGGTACAGTGAGGCAGCAGTTTTTTGTGGTTTTTTTGGAGACTTTTTTTTGACCCTTGGGTCAGAGACTTCAGTTTGTGTAATCCTGTTAGGAAGCTGCGCTGACTCAGAAGGCTTCATCTCTGATTTACAAAATCATTTGCACTCAAAAATGAAGTCCCCGTGCCGTGCCATCTGGTCTCGGTGCTGGGTTGCGAAGCGCAAACTTCCAGATGGACGCTCCGCGCGTGGATGCAGGCACTGGCAGGTTGGTGGGGCGGTGTTTAGGGGAAGGGAGGTGGACTTCGGTGGCTTTCTCTTTGATCCAGAAGCTTTATCCTGCCCCCTGGGCAACAGCCTTTCCATTTTAATTTTTTTGTCTTTCCCACCGCTTTTCTCTTTCTGAATATTTATAAATAATTTTTGTTTGGAATCCCTTTAAATAACACCTTCCATTTCAGTTTTTATTTCCCCAAGTTCTCCTGGCTCGTAGAAGAGACAGCCTTTCAGGGTACAGGAAGTGAGGAATGAACATTTGGGGGAAAGTAACAGTGAACCTCCTACAATAAAATCTTCATTTCCTCAGAACTTAATCCTCTAATTTGAAATAAAAAGTTTTCAGAGATTGTATCTATTCGATGATATTAATTAGTAACATTTACATGCATTTATTATATGCTAGTCACTGTTAAGTGTTTTATATGTTTTATCTCAGTTAAGTCTCACAACCATCCGAGGAGGTAGGTTTTATTATTATCTCCATCGTAGAGAGGGGAAAACTGGAGAGGTGCCGGAGGGATGAAGTGACTTTTCAAGGTTACCCAGCTAGGAAGTGGGTTTGCTGGGACCTGAATCCAGATGACCTGGGCGTGGGTCTTGGTTCCCAACAGTCAAGTCATACCATGATTTTTGTAGAGTAAACTGATGTTCTTACGGATTTTAGGTGAAATCTTGGTGTCATATAAACTTCTCTGGTTCTCCTGAATGTGAATAAACATTTTATGCAAAACTTTGTTAAAAACCTTTTTTATAAACCTCCCCCCATTTCTTATTAAATTAAGACCAAATTCTTTAACCAGGTATGTGAAGCATTGCCCATTAAAAGCCATTTACCATTTCTTTTCCCATCAGTTTTGTCAACCTTATTTAAAAAAAGTAACTGAAGAACTTTTGGAATGCATTGGAAACATAATGCATTGGAAACATAATTTAAAAATCCCATATCATAATTAACTAGTATTTTCTAGATGTGATAGGAGTTGTAATGATAACAGCAAGTATTATTTGAGTATATATTTCATTCAAAATACTCTTTATAAACTTCCCTCCTAAAGTTTTATTTTACTTTTTTATTGGCATGCATATTTAATTTATTTATTTATATTTTTTCCTTAACATGCAAAATTTCTTGACAAACATGAAAACTGAAAAACATTGAAAATATGAGGGTCACATATATGGACACAATATATATTTTAAATTATAGTGAATTTGAGTTTCATTTCAAAGAACTGGAATTTCTTCTGTCTATACTACTGTACCATATTATTTTGCATATAGACAACACTGCATGCTCATAAGAGGGAGAACGAAAGTGTAGCAAGTATCATATTCCCAATATTTACCATGCTCACCAATCAGACACTGGCTCATGCTCTTTTTACAGATCGTGTTCCACACCATCTCCCGGGTATCCAAGGTGGAGCTCTTTTCCACTTACAGGAAGCTAAACATGTAAGGATTGTGTTTCTTTGTTTTCTCTCCTCGGTTCTCGAACAGTCCATGTCATCTCCTAGTACATTTTTATTTTCACCCAGTTTTGGTCTGCCTCTAGCTTTGGCCTTAAAGAGTCCTGCTCTGTGCTCCTCTTGCCTGAAACAATTTCTTGGACCCATTTCTTGGACCTGGGTGAGGTTTTTCTTCAGCACAACTTCTTAAACACAGGAGTCTCATAACCAGACCTCCTCTCTCTGCTACATGTGACAAAGGACTGAATAGCAGGGGCCTGACTGTCTTTCTCTGTTCTTGCCCCATAACTACTAATTCTGTGAGAATAGAACACAAATAAATCTCTCAATTTTTCGTCTTAATGTTATACTTTTTATATTTGCTTCTACATATTCCATTCATTTGTTTGGTCACTTATTCAATATGTGTAAAAATATGAGCAAATATGTGTAGAAAATAGCAATAAATCTTCTCAAGAAATCCTGAAATTTTGTGTAATAGAGCTTCACTGTCATTTTGATAGACAACAAAGACAAAATGTTTGACAATGATAGACAAAAGTGTTTGGAATATCAAACAAGATATGGATTCTGCTTTCATTAACATATTTTTAAGCTGGCAGTACATATAAAATTGTTTTTTTATTTTTCATTTTTGACTTATTTTATTTTAATTGTTGTTCAAGTACAGTTTTCTGTCTTTTACTCCCATCCCAGCCCACCACCCCAGTGCTCCCCACCTCCCTCCCATTTCCACCCCCCTTAGTTTTTGTCCATGTGTCCTTTATACTTGTTCCTGTAAACCCTTCCCCTTTTCCCCTGAAATTCCCTCCCCTCTCCCCTCTGGTCACTGTCAGACTGTTTTCTATTTTAGTGTCTTTGGTTAAACTTTGCTTGCTTGTTTGTTTTGTTGTTTAGGTTCCTGTTAAGGTGAGATCATATGGTTTTTGTCTTTCACCACCTGGCTTATTTCACTCAGCCTAATGCTTTCCAGTTCCATCCATGCTGTCGCAAAGGGTAGGAGCTCCTTCTTTCTTTCTGCTGCATAGAATTCCATTGTGTAAATGTACCAAAAAATGTAGTTTTTTGATCCATTCATTTACTGATGGGTGCCTAGGTTGCTTCCAACACTTGGCCATTGTAAATTGTGCTGCTATGAACATTAGGGTGCATAGGTTCTTTTTAGTCCACTTACTTTAGAAACTAAGTAAGTCATTGGGAATTTTAAAAACGAAGGCATTTTTTTCTGAACTCCAGGAAGGGAGGAAAGAGACAATCCAGAGTTGATTACAATGCAATGGTAAGTGCTACAAATAGAAGTAGGCGTAGGATACTATGGGTCATGGAGGAAGAGAGAGCACCTAGATAACCTGGGAGAGATCAGAACAGTGGCTGAGAAGACGAGATCTTACAGAGGAGGTGCGATAGGGATGGGAAAGAGAGCTTCCAAGGCCTTGGGTTCAAAGTGTGGGTTATTTAGGTTCATTGTAAAAGGGGGAAGAGAGAGAGGGAGAAAGACAGAGAGAGAGAGAGAGAGGGAGAGAGAGAGGAGAGAGAGAACAAGATGGAGAGTGGGGGAGAAGGGAGAGAAAGAATGTGTGCTTTTTGGTATATAATTAGTATTCGAGATGCCAAGGAGAAAAGCTAATTCACTTATTAGTGCCTTAGGAGGCCCTAGGATATTAGGGCTCAGATCTCTGAGGTGCTCCAAGGGAAAAGGCTTGAACATGACTAAGATGCATGAAGGCGATTGTTGAATGTGACTCTTTGGTGTAAAAGTTTTGAATACAAATTACCCTTACTTTTGGCCTTGTTTTTTATATAGTATTTTGGCCAGATTTGGGGGTATCACTTTTTGAGTGGCCACTTCTCCCTTTCTTCCCATCCTCTTGCTTTCCTTCTTACTACTTTGAAGGAGTCCTCAAATAATTGGCCAGTTTAGGATTTTTCCTCCCTGCGAGGGCTCGGGATTTTGTTCAAGGCTTTAAACCTTAGTATAAAACCTCATACTGTTTTCCCCATTTACATCCTCTGCGTTTGATGTTAGACAGCAGTTTCGTAGCCAGAACCAAAGTCATGGTTCCAGTCACGGCAAAGATGAAGTAAAAACTGGCCTTGGAGTGCTGCTATTTAGGCTGATTTGAGAAAGGATTTTACTTTCAAAGTGACTGCGTTTCCCAGAGTAAGTTTCTGTGACAGTTTCCCGGGCCTTCACATTGAAGGAAGCTTTTCTTCCCCTTCTTTCTTTCTCTCTTTTTTCTTCTTATCAAGCTTAATTGTCTTCAAATGTCCTCTGAACAAGGTGCTTTGTGTGTCTCTCTCTCTACATTTTTGCAAACTGGTTTGCTCATTCATCGCTGGAGAGGGAGTTGATCGGTGTCTCTCTTAAATGGCAAGTCCCTCCTTTTGAGAGCAGGTGAGATGCGGCTTCTGCCTCTTGGCCCTGCCAGCATGCTTCTGCCAGTCAGGGCATGGTCTTCTGTTTAGAAAGCTCCCAACCTTTTGTTTCAGGGGCCTCCTGGCACAGATTAGGAAAAAGCAGGCCTAGGTTCATAAAGGTTGGCCCACAAGTTGGCATGTGCTCCTCACAGGTCTGTGTTTGAGCCAAGAAAAACAACTCCTGTGACCGCCTTTCAGTTTGCACCATATTGGCAAAAAAGAGAAACGACTCAGTTCTTTAGAGAGATGCCTAGTTCTTCATCTAAGCCCTGAGTGTAAATTCCATACAATGGACAGTGTGATCTAGGGAGCTCGAGCCCAGTGATATGACAAATCAGGTTAAAGTTACTAAATTTCGCACCCTGGAGAGATGGTCGGTGTGGTCATCCAGAGGGAATGGCCAATGCAATGGGTCAGGACAAAATTAGAAACAGTCTTGGCTTATTTTCATTGCTGCCTTGTGTGAACCAGACCACCTACTCCTGTAACGCCAGTCTGGCCTGCTTCAATCAAACATACAAAAAATATCTTGAATAAAGCCACGGCTGGAGTGGTGAAGGCACAGTCTTTTCTTCTTAATGAGAGAGAAGCAAACCATTTTCTCCCACAGGTTATCTATTGATTTTTTATCAGACGGCAAAGGCTGAGTTCACAGGCCCCAGGACTGATCAATGGTGGAAACTCCTATGCTGCTATGTGTAACCAGTCTGGTTTTATTGGGCCAATTGCAGTGAGGTGATGGCTTGTCTGAATGTAAAATGAAATTTGCATCCCTCTGTTTTTATCTTGACAGTTTCTGGTGCTACCACTGCTTTTTGGTAAATCTCATTATGTGATCTGAGCATCTAAATGAAAGGTTCTTTTCTGCCAGCATATCAAATAAACCCTATGTCTGCTTCTAGAATCCTTATGAGCTGCGCTGTGCACCAAACAGCTGCATCAGCTTTAGAGGAAATTAGTTTGTTCCTGGGCCAGTACTTCTCGGTTAAGGGCACGTTTAGCATGGCAAGGCTAACTATGAAATCACTTTGATAAACAATGCAGAAATCTTCATGACAGCACACTGTTCCAAAGTCTCCTTTCTCTCTAAAGCAAGTAAGTTAGACCCAATTTTTCAAATATTTACCGCAGTAAATCATATACTTCATACTATTTCAAATTTCATTCTGCACAATTCTCCTGCCATTATTGGGACCATTTTCTCATTTCATTTGCAATTTCTTTCAAGTAGTCAGGAATTTCATATAGAAATAGAAATGGGAATCAAGGTTCTTGCTATAAAATAATTCTTTTGTGACTGTACCCAATATTTAGATATGGAGTAAATTCTAAAGAAAAGGCCACATTCAAACATTTCAGTGAAACTAATAATGTCACTATTTTAAGTTATTAACACATAAAAATTTTATAATGTGTTCTCCTTCAATGTATTGGCTTAAAAATGTTGAAATGATATCCTAAGGCTAAATCATTGTGATTTTATTTATAACAACTGGGAGCTATACATTTTTGTTCCTAAGATTTAAAAAAATATATACAGCTCTGTGGTTCCATCAGAAGTCTATTACTTTCACATTTTCACATTTATAACTTACCACACTTATGTGAGTTCAGCTAGCAGCAAGGATCTTGAACTTAAGAGTACTGAATCATTTTTCTCCACAAAAGAATCCTATTAAAAAGTGTAATAAGATTTTGAAAATTAAAAAAAAAAAGCTCAGGCCTTGAGTTATAATGGTTCACCTAAGTCAGAGATCACATTAGATGAAGCATGTTTGAATCTTACTTTTCAGTTTCTAGGCTATTATTTCTTCCACCAGATTTCAGGGAGGTGAAATTGATGGCATTAAAGACAGACAGGAGAGGGATACAGGGAAGGTTTGCAGACATGACAGCTCTCCAACTCTGAAGGGCACCGCCATCCCCAAGGCTGCATTCCCCAGGGGCCCATGGCCATGTCAGTGGCCCCCATCCAGATTTTGTTCTGGCGTCCATGCTGCCTGCTGTCCTTCGAGTTGGGTTTGCAGGCTCAAACTCATCACTATGCATCTTAATTATTTGGTGTGAGTACACCAACCAGGGGCTGAACGGTTATCAGAACCTCAGCCTCATTGTTTCTTATTTGGATCACCCACCACTTTTAGTGGCCACATTTGATGGCTAATGATGAAAAGAAAAAAAATAGTAAGATTGGTGGAGGCATCAAATCTTCACTCCACTTCCTATTCTCTGTCACTTTCAGTGCAGTTTAGTATGCGAATGGGGCTGGAGGATCAGAGAGTTCCCACTAGCATACTTGCTTGGGAAGCGCTGGGTGGCTCATGGACCCCCATGTAATTGCAACGAGCAGAAGGTCGTAGGACAGCACTGAACGAGCGCTAATCACTGCAGTCTGAGCTTAGGTAAGTCAAGTGTTAGCTTCTCTTTTTCTGTGAAATGGGGCAATGATATCTTTTAATGTCCCAGTGTCTCTTAGTTAATAACATGGGATAATCCATCAATGCAAGTTTTTAAAGGCTGTAATTAAATGGAATGTGTCATTTCCAGTATCATAATTGCATAGAGGACATAAAGCTCAGCTGGCTACACAATTTTATATTCAAAATATTATTGTGTGAGAAAAGAATCTTGTCCTGATATTCTTCCCTTTCTTCCCACTCAGAACTAAGAATCCATGATTGTTGCATAAATCTCCTTTGGATTTGTGTTTTGTTTTGTTTTTTGTTTTTAGAAAAAGATCCCAAAATATTGGAATTGAGAGCATGGAAATGGTAGAAAATTTTCTATACCCATGATGTGTGCCCTCTGCTTTTATAGTGACAATAGTAAATAAGAGTTACCACTTATTATTTATTGTCTTTCACATATACAGTGGCCTTTATGCTTTTTCTGCATTGTCTTTTCATTCTGACAAAAGTCCTATGATAGCAGTTGCTATTATTCTTCT
Source organism: Carollia perspicillata (assembly GCA_004027735.1). Lineage (NCBI taxonomy): Eukaryota > Metazoa > Chordata > Mammalia > Chiroptera > Phyllostomidae > Carollia > Carollia perspicillata. The sequence goes on along the minus strand of PVKM010007222.1, from coordinate 25,688 downwards.
CATTTTAGAGTTGAGGATATATAGCTCAAAAGAGGTTGACTCGCTTAGTAGAGAGTTTGAAAGTCTTCCCTGTGTGGGAAGATGTACTTTAATATACTCGGTATATTCTCACTCCATTTTTTGTAATTATGTAAAAATAAACTAGAGCGTCACTCAGCATTAGTCTAAAAGGATCTGAGGTGAGACAACAGCATTTGGTTAGTGCATAACCAAACAGCTGTTGGAGGTGTGATGTCACAAAACCACAGAAGCATCCAGGAACCCTGGATAATTAGTCAATAACGATCGAGACCCGGGCCATTTCCTGAGGGAGTGTTTAACCAGCTGGGAGGAGTGTTGGACCACATCCTGCTACAGGTCAGCTGCAACAGTCATTATTCCTGGGAAATGTCTTATTTTAAGTGCTCGAGCTTGAATATGTGTACTTAAAGAAAAATGATCGATGTTTACGGTACTAGATAGATCGAAGCAGTTAGGATAAGGGGAAGGTTGTGAAAGGGACTGATTGTAGTTCTCTAGAGCAAAATATGAGAGAAAAATTGTGTGTGGAAATGGAAGCATATTTGAACACTTTAGACTCAATTTTTTGGCCATAGAAATTGGAATTTATATATTGTCTCTTCCTCTCCACCCGCCATGGCAGTGGGAAGCACAATACCCTTCCGATAAGATCAGATAAGCCAGTGTTCACCTGCAGAGCTCAGCAAAGGAGGGCTGCAGGGGGGTGCTGAGCTAAGATAAAGGCCGAAGGCAGAAGGACAAGGGGGGAGTGGGGAAGAGGGAGGAGAGAGAAGGAAGGGAGAAAGAGTTTCAAAGAAAGTCAGGAGGAAGAATTGGCAAAATGGAAGACCATAATGAAAAGGTGGGAAAGTAATAGGTGACCTCAGGATCCTAGCCATCTTATCTTTCCTTTTTTTTCCTATCAGCTCCTTGCACAGTTTCTATCTTCACTACCTATTGGTGTCGCTTTTACCACAGAATCTATCCTCATTCCCACTGGTCTCTTCAGACACCCTAGCCCATACCCAGTCACCAGGATCCTTACCAGATGTTTTCCATCCTAAAGAAGGCCAACAGTCGAGCACCCCAAGCAGGCTAAATATTTAGATCACGGAGGGAGGGAGGACAGGCTGGTGCCAGCTCAGCTTTTCTTCTGTTACTTCCTGCGATTCCGCTGTGGCCCCAACTTGCACCGCCACTCACAGCAGTGGCGCCGGAGGTCATCTGAGCCTCCCTTCTTGGCAAGCAGCTTGGCCGCCTTCTGCTATTACAAGGCCTGGGCCGCAGCTAAGCGAAGGGTGTCTCACTTTCCCCCACCTCAACAGGCGATCACATTGATCTCCCTTTCATGTATAATATCTCAGTTGCTCTTTGAGGGAAGGTCAGGTAAATATAATTTTCCCCACTGACATTTTAACACCTCAGAGAGAGGATCTGCTGGGGAGCTTCTCCCTGGCTTTCCCCGGAGTCTTACTAACCACACGGGAGCTCCCTCAGCTTTCCTCTCCTCTCCCCCGCCCCTCTCTCTCTCCTACATACACACTCACGAGCTTAATTCTTTGAGAGTCGATTCTAATTTGATGCCTGTGCTCTTCGTTTCATCCTTTCCACATCCTCCGGGATGGTACCTGGTCAATTATAACCTCTCATTCTGCAAACACCAAGTCTATCACCATTTCAAACTACAGAACAATTTATTTCCCTTGATCTTGTGCCCTCCTGTAGCTATGAACCCGACCTTCTTATAAAGCCACAGTTTTGATAGTACTGCTACTCTACTAATTAACTTCTTATAAAGCCACAGTTTTGATAGTACTGCTACTCTACTAATTAACTTCGTATAAAGCCACAGTTGTGATAGTACTACTACTCTACTAATTAACTGCTAATGAACTCTACTAATTTAATTGATTATTAAACATTTGCTATTCTTTAAGCATTTTATGAATGTCTCAAATAGTCACATGTCATGGGTGTAGTTTTCATGTTACAGGCGGGGAAACTGCTACCTAGAAGAACTAAGTACATTAGGTCACACAGAGACCAAGGGGCTGAATCAGGATTTAAAGCCAGAACTCTGAATCTACAACCTTTTGACCATGACATTGGCGTTCTCTGACAAGCCTACACCTGCTCTCAGGGCCTGGGAGGAGAGCGGCGATATTCTGTTGATGCCGTCTGGTAGCCAGTGCAGGGACGCATCTCCATTTTTACTGGCCTTGATTGTTCCGCAGCACTTGGCATCATACAACACCCTGTCTCATGGTTCAGTGGCACCATTTTGTTCTGGTTATTTCTTATTCTGGTTATTCCTTCTCATGTTCCTTCACTGGCAACTTTACTTCTGCCCGATGAACATTAGTGCTCTTCAGGTCCCAACCTTGACTACAGCGCCTCCTTTCTTACTCAAAACTCTGTCTCCTGTGTAGACCTCTCACCTGAATTCTGCAATATTATTTCGAGCTGCCTACAAGATCGTGACACGTGGATGTTTCCCACAGAAACTGAAAATGCAACAGCTAGAAGGCTGAACCCCTTGTCATCTCCCCTGAACTGCTTTCTTTATGAGTGTGAATAGCATCCTTCATGCTCTTACTACTTTTCATGCTGTGTTAGCTTGCGAGACTCCATGGTCCCCACAACTAGTAAAAATAAATACATTCCATGTTGGCTATAACCTGAATGTTGATGATCTCTAAAATTAATGTTAAAGCCCCAATCTCCAGTGTGATGGTATTGGAGGCGGGGCCTTTGGGAGGTAATTAAATTTAGATGAGGTAATAAGGATAGACCCCCAAGGATGCAATTAGCACTCTTATAAGGGGTTGAAGGGACTCGAGCTTTCTCTTTCTGCCATGTAAGGCAACGGCGAGAAGGCAGCTGTCTGTGAACCAAGAGAAGGGCCCTCACCAAAAACCCCAGCATGCTGGCCCCTGGATTTCAGTCTTCCAGCCTCCAGAACTGAGACAGATAAATATTCGCTGTTTGAGTCCCCCGCCCCCAGACTATGGTGTTTTAGTATAGCAGCCCGAAGTGACTGAGACAATATTCTTCCTATTTTGTTCAGTTATGCTCCTTTGTGCTTTTTTCCAGACTTCTGTTGTCACACTCTCGAGCCAGGCCTCCTCCTCTCTTCCTGCCCTGGTCTATCTTCACAGCCTATTCACAACTCATTCTTGAAGTAGTCACCAGAGTTAATTTTAAAAAAGAAGCATCTGCTCAGGTCATGGTAGGCAAAAGAAATATCTTGTTGTGTGAGCATATTAAAGTCAAACATGGTTTTGGGTAACTTCCGTAGTTCACAACAGCTCTATACATGAGGCCAGAAAGGCACTGGAGCACAGAAAAATTCTCAGATCTGTGAGTTTTCACTGTTGAGAAAACCCCTGTGTTCACCACTCGAAGCGATATACAGAATATTTCCGTTACCCTAGAAGGCATCTCCTTGTTTGCCAGTAAATCTCTCTTACTCAGTGAGGTAGCCACTTTCTGACCTCTAATAACATAGTAGTTTTCCTGTTTTTTGAAAGTCATAAAAATGGAATACACAATAGATACCTTTTTATGTCTGGTATCTTTCACTCAAATTATTCTTCTAAATTCACCCATGTTGTTACATGCTTTAATTAATTTTGGGTAAAAACTTCAATATGGAATTACTGGTTATTAGATATTAAATCTAGGAGTAAAATGGCTGGGCCATAGAGCACAAGCTATATGTTTAACTTCATAGGAAACCGGACAAATCTGTAACGTGGTTGCATGATTTTGACCTCTCACCAGCAAGCTGCAGTTGTGTATCCTCACCAACATGCGGTGATGTCAGACTTTGTGACTTCAGCCACTGTCTTTGTTTAAAATAATGTCTCATTGTGGTTTTAATTTACATTTCCTCCATGACTAATGATGTAGAGCACCTTCCCATGCACTGATTGGCCATACGCTTATCTTCTTCTGTGGACTGTCAAGTCTTCTGCCCATTTTCACTTGGGTTGTTTATCTTTTTTTATAATTGATTTATAGGAATATTTATATGTTGTGAAGATAAATCTTCTGTCAAATATATTTACTGTGACTTATTTTCTTACCCTGTGGCTTGCGTATTCATTTCCTTAAATAAGGCAAAAGTTGTTAATTTTGTTGAAATCCAATGCATAAATGTTCTGTGCTTAATGCTTTTACATCCTTTTTATGAAGTCTTTGCCTACTCAATGTTTACAAAGATATCTCCATTTACATGTAGCTCTAAGATTCATCTTGAACTGATTTTGTGTTTGAAATGAGGAAGGGGGTTGAAGTACTTTCTTTTCCTTATGCTGGAATCATTTTTTAGAAAGGATTCTCCTTTTTTATTAACATGACTTATGCCTTGTTAGAAAACCACTGACCTTATATGTGTGGCTCTATTTCTGGACTCCTTATTCTTTTCCAATTTATCCAACCTGTGGATAAATCCACAGGTTTATTTTTCCAATATCTTACTGTGTTGATTTTTTCTCTTTGGTTATTGCATATTTTAATGTCTTTTTATTATTATTTATTTTTTAAAGATTTTATTTATTTAGAGAGAGGGGAAGGGAGGGAGAAAGAGAGGGAGAGAAACATCAATGTGTGGTTGCCTCTCACATGGGCCCACATTGGGGACCTGGCCTGCAACCCAGGCATGTGCCCTGACTGGGAATTGAACTGGCGACCTTGGTTCACAGCCCGAGCTCAATCCACTGAGCTACACCAGCCAGGGCTTTATTTATTTTTTTTAAAGATTTTATTTATTTATCTTTAGAGAGGAAAGGAAGGAGAGAGGGAGGGAGGGAGAGAAATATCAATGTATGGTTGCCTCTCTTGTGTCCCATGCTGGGAACTGGCCTGCAACCCAGGCATGTGCCCTGACTGGGAATTGAACCGGGACCCTCTGGTTCCCAGGCCCACGCTCAATCCACTGAGCCACACCAGCCAGGGCCCATATTTTAATGTCTTTTGAAAGCACTCTGTTCTGAAGATCTATTCATTAATTTGGGGGCCTAGTAATAATAACACCATATTATTAATTGTAGCTTTATAAATGTTTAATATCTACATGAAAAACTCTCTTGTTATTACTTTTCTTTCACAAAATTTCTTAGATATTTTTGTGTTTCCTAATATGGAAATTTAGAGTAATTTTATCATTCTTTTTTTGAATTTTTATTTAAAATTTTTTTCTTTTTGTTCAATTGTAGTTGTCCCCATTTTTCTTCCATTATTTTCCCCTGCCCTACCCACTTGCACCCCCACTTTGCACATCTAATCCTCCCCGCATTGTCTTTGTCCGTGGGTCCTTTATACATGTTCCTTGAGTTGACCCTTCCCCTTCTTTCCCTGTTATCCTCCTCCCCACCCTCTGGTCACTGTCAGTTTGTTCTTTATTTACATGTCTTTGGCTTTTTTTTGAATTTTAATTAGGCTATCACTAAACCTATATTTTAATTTGTGAAAAGTAAACATTTTGACAGTACTAAGTCTTTCTATTTAATATCATGTTTTTTAGCTTTATTGAGGTATAATTAACAAATAAAATTGTAAGACATTTAAAGTATACTACGTAATGATTTCATATTTGTATTTGCTGTGAAAAAATTTCTCCTGCTTGTTAATTAACAAATTCATCACTTCACGTATTTACCTGTTTTATGAGAACACTTAAGTTCTACTTTCTGAGCAAATTTCAATTATGCAACAATGTTGTCAGCTATAGCCACCATGTTATACATTAGATCCTCAGACTCTGTTAATCTTATAACTGAACCGGTTTTGATTATTATAACTTTAGAGTAAATTTGAAATTAGATAATATATGTCTTATAACTCTATTCTTATTTTTCAAAATTGTATGGCTTCCAGAAAGTTTATCTCTTTTTTTGTAAATTTTTTATTAGCTCATCAATTGTTTCAAATGGATATGATAGCAGTTTTACTGGGATTATGTTGAATTTATAGATAAACCTTGGCAGAATGGGAATCTTAACAATATTAAGTATTCAAACCCATGAACATAATATGCTTTTTGCCCCTTAATTTATCTTTATATTGTTTTGTAGCTTTTAGTTTGGTGGTCTGCATGTTTTTCATGACATATGTTGCTAATTGTAAATGCTATTAAAAATGACCTGACTGGTGTAGCTCAGTGGATTGAGCACCGGCTACAAACCAAAGTGTTGCCTATTTGATTCCCAGTCAGGGCACATGCAGGTCATTTCCCTGGTACAGGTGTGAGAGAGGCAACCACATGTTGATGTTTTTCTCCCTCTCTTCCTCCTTCTCTTCCACTCTCTCTAAAAATAAATACATAAAATCTTTTTAAAAAAATAAATGCTATTAAAAATGACACTGTTTTATGACTTTATGGAAGGCGAGAATAGAATGGCGGTTGCTAGGATTGGAGGTGGGGACCTGGGAAGATGCTGCTCAAAGGGCACAAACTTGAAGTGCTAAGATGAATAAGTTGTGGAAATTCTGTGTGCATAGTGGTAATGATAACTGTTGTTAATAAAACTGTAACCTATACTTGAAATGTGCTAAGCAAGTATACCTTACGTGTTCTGAGCACTCACACACAAAAAAGTCAACTGTGTGAAGTGATGGATACGTTAATTAGTTTGATTGTGGTAATCATTTTGTAATGCATATGTACATCAAATCAGTATGTGGTATATCTTAAATATATTTAATGTTTGTTTGTCAATTATTCCTCCATAAAGTTGGGAAAATGGTACTGTTTATAAATTTCATTTTCTATTTTATTGCCTGTATACAGAAATATCATTGTTTTTGCGCACTGATCTTATATCTTTGCATATCAATTTCAATTGCTAAAATGGAAAAAATGTGCATCTCATAATCAAAAGAATGATATTTTTGTTACTGTTATATAAATGTGGAAATTTAGGCTCAGGGATTTTTATGATGTGGTAGCTAGTAAGAGGCAGACCCAGGAATTGGGGTCAAGCCTTGCAAAACTAAATTCCATGCTTTTTAAACCCTGCCATAACTTCCTCACATATGCAAGCTATAGATCTGAAGTAGGAAACTAAAATTTCAAAGAGGAACAATACTAAAATTTGCCTGGATCTTGTGGCAACTCCTTGTTATATTTTTTAAAAATTACTTAGACAAAAAAATCCTCAACCTGCAGGGCTTAGCTCAAAACACTCGAATGGATGAGGATCTGAAAAGTCATTTTCCTTGAGCCTTTTCCTATCTTTCAAAGCCTACTTTATCCAAGGCTGTGTGCATGTGACCGTATCATCCCACAGCTAAGAACAGACTCTATTTCAGTGATAGCTTCAATACACAGAAAATGAAGCAAAATCTCAGATAATGACAATGGTTTTAGAGCCTGCGTCCTCCAGGAATCAAAGAAAAAGGCTCAACGGCATGTCACAGAAAGATGGAATGAGGAATGAAATAGGTTCGGTGACACCTCCTTAAAGTAATGATGAAGCACTGTCTTGTGGAACGGGTCTCCCTGCACTAGCTCTAGCAGGTCACTTCGATTTACCATCCCTTTTCTGGCTGTATATAGATAAGTGCTTGGAGTATTAAAGTGCCTTGTAGACTGGTTATTTAATTGCTACAGAACTGGTTTCACGAAGGGAAGAAAGAACAGATTAGAGTCGAAGATGTAAATGTGAAACCTGACAGACTGCCGTGTGTTGCTCAGGTCTATCAATAGAACTGTCAGCCCACAGTTTCTAGCTGGCTATTATGGATCCATGTAATATGAGAGGAACACACTTGACAACTCTGTGAGCGAAAGCAACTGCTCTTGCCTCCAGAATAGCAAGAAATGGTGTATTTTTGTCTTCTCATTTCCCACACTATCTAGCATATTATACATTATCAAAATAATTTTAGATTGGAATAGCTTTCTTGTTTGCTCATGAAATGTTCATGCTTTACTTTTGCTCTTTTTTTCCCCCTTGTTGATTCCTCACTTCAGTATCCCCGGTGGTTTGCTCTCTTTTGAACACTAGAGAAGTAGGTTCATATTCTTGCTGTGTCTCATGACTGCAGACTAAAAAATACATAAAATCCATTTTTCTGTTGATTTTTGCTTTGGAAAAATCTTGTCATTTCAGACTAACAATTGGAAGAGATAACCCAATAACAGAAAATAGACTTAACGTGAGTTTAAAATTCAGTTATTTAATAGTCATGTGTCCGGCAAATATCTACACTGCTGTGGAGTCAATAATGAACAAAACTTTGCTCTCATGTTTCCTAGTTTCTAGCAGGGAGATATACCAAATGCAGAAATGTAGTGATAGCCCATAAGTGGAACAAAGGTATGTTTTATTACTGTATTTAATACATGTTTTTCTTTATTGCAATTATGGAGGTAGGGTAGTAGTTTATCTTTGTCTGCTCTGGCTGTCATGGGTAGCTTGAACAACAGAAATTTGTTTCTCCATACTGCTGAGTGCTATATGGCCTTTACTTTGTGTGTGTGCTAAAAGGAGCTCTATGGTATCTCTTTTCATAAGGACACACTAATTCTATTGCATTAAAGTCCCACCTTTATCAGCTCACTTAACTGCACTTACTTCCATAGAGGCCCCATCTCCAAATGCAGCCACACTGGGAGTTAGGGCTTCAACATATGAACTTAGGGAACTCAAACATTCATCTCTGCCTCTCTCTCCCCACCCTTTTCTCCCTCTCTTTTTCTACATATAAACACACACACATATGGATATATAAATATTACATCAAATCTAATCATATATAATTATTTTTATTATTTATTTAATTAATATAAATGCATATGATTTATATTATATGTAGTTAAATTTTATGGGTAGCAAGATTAAATTGTTAATACGCATTAAAAATTAAACATAGTTTGATTATTGGATTCTTTCTTATCAGGATTTTATATCAGTGTTGGAGGGATAGACTTTATTCAATAAAATAATACATAGAAGATATATTAAATATTATGTTCTTTTGTCCCTTCCAAAGTTACTCACTCTCTTATCACTATAAAAAATATTGTACACTTTGGTTAAGAAGTTGCAGTCACCTGATTAAGTGCCGAATTTTGCTTAATCTGTCTGGATGCATCTTATGCTTTTGGTCTTATAAAACAGTTTTCTATGTTCCTGGTGTTTTGGGTTGCCAGATCACAGGCCACTGGGACAGTCATTTCTTGAAGAGGAAGTGGGAGGAGTAGCGCTGGACTACCAGGGTGGAGTTATTCCTACTACCTGGAAAGTAAGGAGTGAAGGGGAGGAGGGAGGGTAAAAGAACTAAACTAATATAGCGCCCTCTGTATGGAAAGGAACATGAGTGGATAGGAGCATTCCTGCCCTACCAGGAGGCAATCTCTCTGCCTACAGTTTGAGTCCTACTTAAGCTCTGCTGAAGAGTAATGAAATTATGTGGTCATTCAGCCTTGGTTGTGTTCAAAGAAAGACATAATATAATAAATGGGTTCCTATTAGCAGGGATGCAGTGACTTCTCCTTGACTGAAGAATTAACTATTAAAGGCGTCGAATTTTATTTCACAGAGGTTGAATCCTGATGAGCCGAAAGGATATTCCAAGTACTAAAGATTTTGCCTCGAGGCTATCATTCCAGCTTCAATAGACTTTACATGGATCAGCTGTACTGATGCATTTTTTGGCTTGATCATTAGATTTTATATTACTGCAGTGACAAATAAAACCATTTCATAAGAACAAGCTTATTAGACTTCAGCATTTTGGTTATGAGTAGCCTATATTTTACTAAATATGAATTTAAATCACTGCAAAACAGAAAGAAGAAATATTAATTTCTGGTTACTTATGATGTGAGACTAAAAGCCCTTTAAAAAATAAAATGAAAGTAACCATATTAAGTTTAGGAGATAAAAGCTTTAATACATTAATTATTGATATATAATCCAAGCTTTATCCCATTAATAATAGTGTCTATTGGTCCAGTTAGCTCAATTTTGGAGCATAATATTTCCCCCTTATATCTACTATTTCTCATGTCTGTGTTCCATGGCTAAAGGTTTTATTCTTCTAATCTTATACAGATGTCTCTGAATGTGTCTTACTTGTCATAAAGAGAACGAAAAAGAGGAAGGGAAGGCATCATTGTATAACAAAAAAACATGAGGCCTGCAGTGAGTTAAGAAGGGAAAAAAGACATAGACAGGTGCCCCTACGCCATGCCCAAGACCTTATCATTATTATCTTATTTGAGTACGCATGCATCTTAAAGGCAGAGGTTGCTGTCATTGAAGCTTGGACATGTTCACTAATTTTCTCTGGGCCACAGGAGGTTTTGAGATCCAAATTCAGGTCTGTCTGATTCCAGGGTTGTGTGCTCCACCTGCTACAGTGCTTCTCAGTGATGGAGTTCTATTTGGTAAGCCTTTTAGTGTTTCTATAAATTAGGAATAACTGCCAATATCAGAACATTACTGTCCAAGTTAAAATGGCACCATGTACGTTAATGCACTTTGCAGACTCTCATGTGACAAAGAATAGAGATGATGTATTGTGGATATACAATTAAAAATTTAATGCAATTTTTACAATAGGAAGACACTTTGAAACACGCATGCCCCTAATGTGGTGGTGTTCACTCAAGTCACCTTCATACTAAATAGGGACTGTAATAACTAAGAAACACATTACTTGAAAACTCTGCCAAAAGCAGTCATGTATGTAGGTGACCAGGATCACTAAGAGGAAACCTCTGTAGCCACTTTGATGCTGCTAATTGACCATTGAAAATGATGGGTATGGTTTTTATAGGTGGGACACAGAGCTATAGGAAAATGTTACTATGATTATAACTTAGCAAGGAAAGAGAAATGTCAGTGGGTGTTATTAAATATAAGATATTTTTCTAGGGACTGTCAGAGAAGTTCTTGTGTTCACTACTCTTCTAAAAAAGGAGAGGGTAATAAGTGGTAATAAGCATACACTCAGTTTTATCCTTCAAAAATGCATCCTTCTTTTCTACATAGTAATCAAATTATTTCTGGCTGACAATTTCTGGCTCCCAAGTCATTTGAAAACTGCCTGGCTACCACTCACCTTGTTTCATCCTTGCCTACACATTTGTCAGCCATCAGAACCACCGACAGCAGCTTCCACTCAAGTGGCATGGCTAGTAACAAGTCTCCTCAAAGTGAAAATAGAGGTGAGCAGTTGGGTGACACCTCCCTTCCCCCTCCTTCCTCATGGCTGGGGCCCATTTGGCACCAAGCGTCACACTGTCCAGATGGTGGCCACTTCTCTGCTCCAGCTTTAGCACATTCTCTGCCAAGACCCCGAGTGCCAGTTTGCAGTGAGAATCTGCTTGCAGGAAAAGAGCTGCCTGGGTTACATCACCTCCCTTGCAGTCGACAACCAGGCTATTGTTGAAACAAGGGCTAGGGCTAGAGCCGGGCAAGGAGGCAGGCAGAGATTGGGTTTGTAGGAAAGAGGGAATTATTGGAGAAATGAACTTCCCTGCGTGACTTTTGGCAAATTATTAGAAGTCTCTTGATTTCAATTTTCTCATCTCTAAAATGAAGGAGTTGAAGTGAATGATTATCTGTCACTCCTCTAACATTCTACAATCTGGTGATTATTTAGTGCACCTGTGTCAGGAGGATGACTATAAGCGAGACCCTTTCTTCTTTACAGGAATGACTGTATTATGGCCAGCCAGCAATTTGGGGGAGGAATAAATACATTTCAGACACATGTGGGAGGTAGCTTCTTTATAGCAAAACTAGGTCTGCTTGATGAAACATTTTCGCTGAGATCCTAATTTCAGACTATCATGGCCTTCAATATTGAGAAGAGTTTTCTAGGCAAGTGCAGATTTCTCATCTGCAATTGTGTAATTGGTATTGTGTTGTTGGTGCAGGAAATGGAGATTTACTGGGTTTCTACTATAAAGTAGGCGCGGGGGACACTGGTGAATAGTTTTGAACCTAATATCCATGGAACAGGCTGTGCAATGGCTCACACCAGCAGACCACAGACAATTTTTCATAAGAGTGCTGAAGTACAATATATGTCCTTCCAATATTTTTACTGAAGTGAAAGCCATTCCTGGAGGTCTGGACTCATCTTCTGTCCTGAACTCTGGCCATCTGAGTGGCTGGAGTGCACACTGCTCAGAAGTCCTGGTGCATTCTGGAGCTGTCCGAGGTACTAATTCCGGAGAGGGTGCCTGCAGTCGTGACACAGGGCTTTGGGTTTTGGTGCAGCTCCACCCTGTACTGCGTAGCACTTTACATTGTACTGTGTAGTATACATATTTCTTTGTAGATTCTGTTATCTACTATGTAAAAAAAGTAGAAGTCAAAAAGAATGCTTATAAAAAGATTGCTGCTTTGATATTCAGCTTATCGTTGTCCAAATGATGAATCATCCCTTCATCAATATATTTTAATAACTTTTGAATGTACAGTAACACTGAATATTTTGTAATGACCTACTCAACTTTTCTTCCCATTTAAAGTTTCAGCTTGGAAGTGGGGAGTGTATGGGTAGAGCTTGACAAAATATTGTTTTTCTTTTCTTTAAATATGCTAGGATTCTGCATATGATTATGTATAAAAATGGCTCTTTTGTTTCCTATATTTTTCATTTGAAACACATTTTCCCTGTGCTGCATACTCTTTTGTGCCTACTGAGTTAGTTACAACTAACTCAGGTAACAAGAGTTTATATAAGGCTTAGAGATGAGGGGCTTCATGTTTCAGAGGTATATTAGCCTATTTAGATTGCCATAACAAAATGCCACTACTGGGTGGCTTAAACAACAGAAATTTATTTCTCATAGTTCTCAAGACTAGAAGTCCAAGGTAAAGGTTCCAGGTGATTTGGTTTCTGGTAAGGACTCTCTTTTTGGCTTTCAGATGCCTTCCTTTTCACTATCTTGCCACATAGCCTTTCTTCAGTGTATGCCTGTGGTCTGAGAGAGAGAGAAAATTCTCTGGTGTCTTTTCTTTAAGGGCACAAGTTCTATTGCATCTAGGCCCCATCCTTCTGAGTTCATTTAACTTTAATTACTTCCTTAGGGATCCATATTCAAATGTAGCCACACTTGGAGTTAGGACTTCAACCTATGACTTTTGGGGGGAAGAAAACCATTTAGTAGATAAGAGGAACCTAAGATTTATATATTCTCAGGAGATGTGTAGTATAAGAGTGAGGTGGTATAGTTTACTGGCTGAAGAGTATGGTTTTTGGAGTCAGTCATATTTCAGTTCGATTTCTGGGTAGGACTTGAATAAACAAAGGAGGTAAAGAGACTGTATTAGACCGTGAGTATATCAAGAGCAAAGGCAAGATGGTATAGGCAGTGGTGAGGTTTTGTGTGAGTTGTGAGGTCTGCATTCAGAAATCAACTTGGAAAGATACAGAGCTGGTCTAAATATAAGAGGCCTTTCAAACATCTGGCTGGGAATTTACAAATTGCTGGAAAGTTTTGAAACAAAAATGGAATTTGAGCAAATATGTTTTCATGCATTTGGTCAAGCAATAGATTGCCGAGGACAGACAGAAAATCTGTGATGAATTCATGGATTTGGACCAGAGAACAGGTAGCAGGAAAGAAAGTGAGTTTATTCTGAATGACGTTTAAAGAAAAAAGCTAAGTTTGGAGATCATTTCATTATAGGGGATTCAATCAAAGGAAATATCAAAGATGACTAAGACTTTGTGTTCTGCTGGATTTCCAATAAATGTTAACATTGCCATACTGCTCTGTTTAGGAAATATGAAGAAATTCTTGGATGAAGAAAAACAAGGAAGGAAGACTTGTAGAACTTTTGGAGAGCTGGAACCCAGTTGGTAGAAAGGGATATGTGAAGAGGGATGTCTAATATTCAGATGTGAGTTGCATGTGTCTTTTGTTATGATTTAAGCTCTCTCTGTTATTCCAAGAACTTCCTTGGCATCTGTTCTACATAAAAGGATTTTCAAACTCTCCTTTTCATTTCTTTGTTTTGTTTTTGGTGGAAACCAAGTAAAGGGACTGAATCACTCATATCATAGATATTGTAGAGAACTTGACAGTTTGTGGAAAAGTGAGATGAAACACACACTGAACTTACTTAGCATAAGTAAGAGTTTGGAGGTAGGTCATAGCATTAAAACTTACCCTGCCCACTCCAAACACCCATCCTTACTTACCTCCTTCTTAAGGCTTTCATTAGACTATCAACAGGATGTGGAATGGGAATTGTTCAACCTTACCTAGATCTGAAGGCTGTAAGATGACCACAGCTGATGAATGCTTTATATATGGAACTATAATTAAGAAAATTATATAGGAAAGTCAAATCATTAAAAGTAATCTAAATGAAGTAGGACAGTTCTAATCCTATGAGATTCATTCACAGCATGATTATTAATATACAGGTTTACTTAAATTATTTCATGTCCCTTTATAAAAGTCCTTTGGAACCCGCAAAAATGAGGCAGCTAATAGAGACAGATTCTTCTAAAGCACTTTCTAGCAGGTTTTCAAAAAAAATTATTCATTTGACAGTCAACATTTATTGAGTACCAGTTACAATAATTAAGACATTTTGCTGGGTCCTGTGGGAATATGTAAAGGAACTTTGTGGTGTCTGGCCTTGAGAAATAGAGTTTACTTCAGGCACATGGGGGTCCTTTTCTATTGACAGAAAGAGTAGTGACATGGAAACTTAGCTTTCGACAGGAAGTTATACTTTACTACTCTTTTCCAAATCTGTGATTTTTTTCTGCTATATCAAAAAGAGGTATTATAGCAGCATACTTTAGCCTCTGTTTTTAACCTAAATTTGAGATGAGATTGAGGGAATTCTAGAAATATCAGAGTTAGTAGTTTTTATAGTGATTAGAACTGAACTGTGGGGTGTGTGTGTGTGTGTGTGTGTGTGTGTGTGTGTTGGGGAGCAAGGGAGAGAAAAGAGAGGAAGGAGAGAGGCACAGAACATTAGTACCAACAATTGAAGGAGAAATTGGAATTTTTAATGTAGTAGAGCATTTATAGGTCTTAAAACTTTTTCAACTGACTTAGAAAGCTGGAAAAATTACTAAATCAAATTTATTTGCAAGCTATTGAGTGTTATCCTATCCTTCATTTGTAAATATATCCTCAATATTCTCTTGCCCAAATGATACATTCAGTAAAAGGCAGTTACATGGTTTCATTCACAGAATAAAAGTATCATAGTCTGGCAAATATTAAAATTACCTAGTTTGGACATTATCCCCATGAATTTTTCACTTTAAACTTTCAAAAAGGAGAAATTAGTTTTCTCAGTGGCAGCCTAGGACATCCTTAGAAAACTTGGATTAGCTTGGATTATGTAAAAAGATTCTTAATTTAGTTGAAATCTGCCTAACTGTAACTTTCACTTATTTATACCAGTTGATCATTTGGAAATGCAAACAAAGTAGGATAATTCCTTTCAAATAGAGGCCTGAAATATTTAAAGCTTTCTACAGTGTCAAACCAAATCACATCCTCCACCGCATTGGATTTTGTGGATTTGTACTGAGTCTTCTGTTTCTGACTTTTCTGTCCACACACCCTGAGTTTTTCTCATGTACATTACTATGAAATTACATCTTCTTCCCCTGGCCTCTTCACACCCACATTGTATTGACCATGCTGCAGCAGATGGACCCCACCCAAAATTTAGGTTGAATGCTGAGACTGATGATACTGCACACACAAACACCAAGAGGATATAGAAAGATTTATTATGTAATTGAGGTCTTAGGAGATCAGGGTAGGCTTCTTAAGCAGGTCTAAAATGGCTTGAGAAAGCAGACACAGGAGATTCACTCCTGCCTTTTATTTTAGTTAGAGGTTGGGGCTGGGAAGGGATTTCATGTATAGGTCAAGGCTTGCATAGTTTGAATCTCTTGTTAGAGCCAAAGAAAAGAGCATCCAAGCTTTCTTAAAACTTGCCCAGTTGTGGGGTAGAAGGGGAAAAGGAAGGATGAGGATGAAAATATATCAGCAGTCAAGCATCAAAAATGGAGTCAGACTCCTTGTTCTATCCTATTTTTGTGCCATTGATATTCTGGACTTCAGCTCAGAATCATTCTTTTATCTTTATTAAATTTAGTCTTGCTAAATTCAGTCTATTATTCCAAGCTACCAAAGTCCTTTTGGATCCTGATTTTGTTCAATAGTGTTTTTGTAATATTACCAAGCCATTTATCATTGGAAAAATGCAACAAAAATAACCTCAAATTTTT
Organism: Carollia perspicillata; assembly: GCA_004027735.1. NCBI lineage: Eukaryota > Metazoa > Chordata > Mammalia > Chiroptera > Phyllostomidae > Carollia > Carollia perspicillata. The sequence continues at coordinate 9,446 of PVKM010007222.1, read as the reverse complement.
TTTGCTCGATAAAAATATTGAACATTATAAAGCTAAGGACAAAGCATTGTGACATTCAACTCAATTATTTCCTCCAAGTTGGCACAAGCAATTAACTATCCTCCAGTGTAGCCAATAACTAATCCACCAAATTAAACTAGCACCCAAACCTTATTATTTCAGATTGTCTCAAAGACATTTTGATCAAATAATGGACAATAGGAACACTCTTGTGTAAGCCCGGATGATCAGCCAGATTAATAGTGGTCTGCCTGATTCATAATGGTACCGAAGGAGGAAATGTGGTTGTATTTGCTTTTTATCTGTCACTCAGAATGCCGCCAGGACTCAATCACAAATTTACCTCTCTGTGGATTTTGAAATTCACTTCTTTTTGGCTATTTCTTCTATCTCAGGTTTTGTAATGCTACTCTTACTATCCAAAGATCGCAATTGCAAGTTATTTTCATAATGTGGTTTGTAATCTGTCATTGTCAGGAGATAGGAATTTATTTGGAATGCATAGGTGCTGTCCTTTAACGTCTTTGCCCTCACTGAGCTTCGATTTCTCCCAATAGTGTTTAGTCTGAGTTTTGGAGGTTGAAAAGCATTATCTTTATATCATTATTATATCATTTCAAAATTATGGCTTTCTCATGCTCCAAATGAAACCATAAATTGCTTAGGTATTCTAATATTTCCCCCAAATCTCAACTCATCCAGTAACTCAGTTTTCATGACATGATTCTTACTGAACCTACTACTCTCATATCTAATGTTTGCTTATTCATTCATTCATTCAACAATACTTTTTGTCTATTTCCTATGTTCTTGGCACCATATTTCCAAGATGATTGATAAGATACCTAAGGATACTTTTCAGCTGTATTTTCTTTTTATTAAAATATCTGTAGCTAGATTTTTAAGTTTCTTTCTACTTGCCTCTTCATTTTATTATTTTAAATTGCACTCAAAATTACATTTTTGAGAGCATAACAGTTTTGAGTCATAATCTCTTCAGGAGTCTTATGCCATGAATAATGCATATCTTTTCTTTAAACATTTTGAAGACATTCACAGAATCTAGAGTATACAATTCATGGTGTCCAGTCTTTTTCTCAGAAAAAAATAAAATTCAAAATAACATAATCACTTTCTTTCAAAGTTCACATTATTTTCACTTTATCAATCAATGCTTCTCATTGTCAGAACTCAGTCCAAAGTAGTAATTTCTTCTGGCTGTCATTTTTCTTTAGAGATCATTGCTATTAATGGTATTCAAATACCTGTTACATGTTGGCTTTTAGCCAAATACAATTTTTGGCCTGTTCGTGGATGGTCAAAGTCTTCTTTCACTGATCATAAAAGATAGAATCCTCACTTTTGTTCACCCCTAATTCCTGCACCATGATGGGTGCTCTATAAAAGTCACTGTTACATTACTAGTTACTCATCAGTCTCCAATATGCTCTGTCTTCAGAAAAGGGAGATTTCTATGCAGATGTTGATTTTCTTGACTTTTAGCACTATTTCACTTCTCCTCTTAAAAATCTCTCCCTTTTGAGTAAGACAAGTTCTTCTAGCATCATGTTCTAATAGAAAGGGTGATTACATCACATATTAGAGATTCATTTTTAAATATTTTTATTCTTTGACGTGTATTGAATATCTATAAAAGAACAGTAATAATAAATATTTGTTGTGCAGTAGCTGTCTGTCAGGCACTTTATAAAACACTTTATATAAACTAACTAATTTGGTTTTTGTAATCCAACTGAGAATAAAATTTTCCAAGGTCATGTGATTTTTAAGAGGAGGGACAGTATTCTGGTACTGATAATTTAGTAATGGGTGACATGGAGAAGGTTCCTTTTGTTAGAGAGTTTATGGGCCAGGAAGAAAGCAAATGTTAATAAATAATTATGATGCTTTCAGACGATAGGTACCATGAAGAAAACAAAACATGGGAATGTAGTAGAGAGTGACTGGGGGAAACAATAACTTTTATAAGGTGGTCAGGAAAGGCCTCTCTGGAGAAATGACTTTGTTGATCAAAGAGGCTTCTTTCAGCAGCAAGTCTGAAAAAATAAACACAAAATAGTTTGAACAACGGAGAATTTTGTTATTTTACATAAAAAGGTGTCTTAGGTAGAAGGGCTCTAGGTCTAGTTAGTTAGAGTGATGGATGTGAGAGGATATTCATTCTTACATGTCCATCTCAGAATGCAGACAAGCTATCTCCTTGCTTGTGAGATTGTTGCAACACTTGTACGTATTTCATCTTCCCACACCTTAGGCAAACTTTTTAGGTTAAAAAAGACAGTTTTTCTCCCATAGATCTCTTTTTTTGCCATCAAAAATTCTGTTCCCAACAGGCTTTACATGATATCATATTGAGCAAAATCATGTCACCTGTATGGGAAATAGGACAGCCCTAAAGCCTAAGACTTAGATTGATAAATTCAGCCCCTTAGCTTTGGTTTATTAAGTATCAGAATGACCAAAGAAGATTAAACAACCAAAACATTAGGGCAAAGGAGGAGATAGGTTTGGATAGGCAACCACGAGTGCCTACCATGCCCTGTGTCTTGAGTAATGAGAAGTGAAACATCTGAAGATATAGAGGAAGAATATTCTTGGGGGAAGGGAAAGGGAACAGCAGGTGCAAGTCCTTGAGAGCAGAAAGCAGCTCAGTATGTTTAAGAAACAGAAAGGTGTGCTGTTGGAGCACAGTGTTATGAGAGGCAGTGGGTGGGAAGAGGTGTGAATGAACAGGTGTAGGGTTTAAGAATGCAGGCTGAGGACACTTTAAAAAAACACAAGAACCTAGCCTCTCATGCCTAGGTTCAAAGAACAGACCTGCCATTCAGTATTGGCTTTGCGCAAATTACCTAACCTATCTGTGTCTCAGTTTCTACGTCTTCAAAAAGGTTGTAAATAATAATACACAACTCATGAAATTATTAAAAATAAGACATAAGCAACAATTAGAACAGGAGCTGGGATATGGAGATACTCAATAAATGTTGGCAATCACTGTTTTATCTTTTGTTTAGAGTGTAGGTCACGTAGGGTCCCATAGACCATAGTAAGATTTATTGATTTTATTTGAAGTAAATTGTGAAGTCATTGGAGTGTTCCATGCAGGGAGTGAGCTAAACTGATTTTAATTTTTAAAGAATATTTTTTTCTGGCATGTACAGATTGTAGTATGTGGCTGGGGAAGAGCAGATGCAGTATAGTTCGTAGGCATTTGCAATCACTTAGATCAGGTAGGTTTGACTAGGGTGAAAGCAATGGGGAGGGAGGTAGAACTAACAGAACGTGTTGACAGCTTATGTCTGAGTTTGTAGTTAAGGGACGCGAGGTATTCTGAATATTTGACTTGGAAAGTTGGGAAAATGATGATACTCTTGGTTGAGATTTGGAAAGGAGCCCATGGGATTCACGAAACCATCAAAGGGATCTATGAACAAATGTTGTGAACCTTGCCTTAATATTCTTTGTTCATCAATGTGTTCTTTCACATTTCTTTTTTTCCCCTCACCTCAGAATATGTCTGTTGATTTTAGGAGAGGAAGGGAGAGAGAGAAGCCTCAATGTGAGAGAGAAATATTGATCAGTTGCCTTCTGTATGTTCCTTGACCTGGAATTAAACCCATAACCTAGGTATGTGCCCCAACCGAAGATCGAACCTGCTGTGTTTTGGTATACAGGGCAATGTTCCAATCGACTGAGCCCCCTGGCCAGAGCTGTTCTTCCACATTTCTTAATGAGTTTTTAAAATCTTTTCAGTCTTTTGGGGAACTCCCTTTACCTCAATTTATACACTTGATTTGTTATTAAGATAATTTGTGAGGGTGATCTTTGTCAAACTGGGTTATTACAAAGCAGAAGTGGAACATAATGAAGACTTTAACACTCTCTTGTTTACTGTCCCAGGACTTTTAAAGCTCAGCTGTTCAAGTTTAGTAAGTGACTCTCATGAAAAGTGACTTGTAGTTCATCTTCATTGTTATTTTCCCTACCCTCCTAGCTGCTAGAGCCTATTTATTTCCTAGGTAGATAATAATTCCATTGTATGTTTTGTTCTCAGAGTCATGTTGAAAGATGGACAAACGAACCATTTCAGTTTAGCTCTGTTGCATTCCTTTGGCATGGTCCCGTTGGCCTTTAATGATGGCTACATACATGCCCCTTTCCCACATGTCCCTATGTCCTGTGAGAATATAATCTATGTAAATGTCCAGCATTGCAGATCATATGGGGTTTTCTTTCTTACACGTGCTACTGAAAATCAGTAACACTTAAAAAAAATTCTTGAAGTTCTTACGAGTGACTCAAACCTTGCTGCATTTTGATGACAACTTAACAACAATAGCAAAACCAAAACCTTTTAAATATAATTGTTTATTGGCAAGGACCACTTTGTCTTTGTTTGGCTCAGCAAGTACTGTAGCTCAGAGGACATATATAGTTGTATGTAAATGCCCCACTAGTATTTGGGCATTTAAGTTATTTTTTCAGAAGTGATGTTAAGATAAGGTAGACCATCAAAGAGTAAACCCTTTCCAAATTTTCTTCCTTATAGTTGAAATTACTACTTCGGTCAAGACTTTTTGGTTGTTAAATACAGAAAGCCAACTTGAACTAGTTATGGCAGAAAATCTAGGCTTAAGAATCCAAAGAACAGAACAGTTAAAGAAATTTTTACAAGGCAAGGAGCAGTTCCAGGAATCTTAAGCGCTGACATTTGAACCCTGCCAAGACTGGTTTTCTTTCCATTTCTCATCTTTTTTCCCCATCCCGCAGCAGAGCACTTTCTTCCACTGACAGCTTTGAGGCTGCATTTTTTTTTCCAATTTTAGCATCAGAAAAGAAAGGATTCTACCTCCTAGATGTACACGGAAAAATACTAAAGAACACTAGTCTGGTTAGGTCAGAAGCCCACCATTGTCAAATCACTGTGACAAGGGAGTCATGGTGGCATAGTAAAAGAGTGGCCCCCAGACAGGGAATCTAGAGAGGGTGAAGGGGCAGCTCCCCAAAAGAATGTGGGATGCTGTTTTCAGAAGAAGAGAAAACTACTAGACAAAAGTAAGACAAAACAATCAAGAAAAAAACAGCAGGTGCTCACTAAAAGAATTCATTTGCAAGATGGCTAGTGAGAATGAGATGTTAACTCAGCAACTAGGGAATAGAGATTTACTGGTTCAGGGGTGGCATACACCTCTTCTTAGTCTTCGGTCCCAGACAGTTAAACTCATTGGGTGATTTTATTAACAAACTGAGATATCTAATTCAAGATCAGCACTTTTCCAGCAATCAAATCCCACTGAATTGTTTTGCTTTCTTTAAGTCTTTGTTTTAATTTAGAGAATTTACTTTTTTTCTTTGTCTATTGTGCTTCAGGGACTTTCATTTCAAAGGAATTGTTTAGTATATAACCTATCTCAACTGCTTAGGGGGGTAACCAGTATTTTCTTTGTATATTCATAATTGGGAGACAGACTAAACAAATTTGTTTGGAATACACACCAGGCATATTTATATTTGGGGTAATTCCTATCTTATAGGCAAAATCATATTCACAGAAGGTAAGTTATTCATCCAAGATCACATCTCTTATTACCCAAAAGTCTAGTGTTAAAATCCCCATACCGCTAGACATCCTTAGTTTTATGTTATTTCCATTGCATCAGACTTGGTGAAGAAAAAATGAGAATAAATTCAACAATAACTAAGGGCAAAGAACAGATCGGATCATCCCAGTTTACTTTGAAGAACACTTTCTGCCGCTAGGACGTAGAATATGAAGCTGGCCTGATCTGCAAGTGGCCAGGAAGAGCTGTCTAGAAAGATGATGCTTGTCTCCCTCACACAGGCAGGATCCTCAGGGTTGGGGATGTTAGGCAGCATAGGAGAGCTCTCGGAGGATAGAGATTCATAGATTCTTCTCTCTCCTTTCAACCAAGGTTCAGTCAGATTCTACTCATCATGTGTCTTTCCAAGCAACACTTTTTTTTGCTCTGCCACTGATGGAGCTGTATTTCTGGTCCCTCATTTTCCCTGCTTCTCAAACAGCCCCCTTCTAACTCATCATCACCATAGTGATCTGTCTGGATCACATCATGCTCCAGCTTAAAATAGTTTAAGGCCTACCCCTTGCTCTGACCACATAGAATAAAGTTCATTTCCTTCACCCTGACATTCCTCTTGGACTCTTCATCCTCAGTTCCTGCCAACGTTGGTCCTTGACCAGTCAAGATTTTGAACTGACCTAATAATTAGAACTTCTAGAGGTTAGAGCTGTGAAGCCTTATTTATCTTCATGTATTGATTAATGCACAGATATTTATCGAACTGAGTAAATAAACTGAATATTTATGCTCTTTAGAATCTAGATTAGGTCTAAACATCAGAAGAAACAAATCCACGTAGTGTATAAGTTGACGTTTTGTAGACAAAACTGTAAATATAAGTCATTGCCCTTGTATATTACTTCTTTAGTCTTCTGAAACTAGATTCATCACTATCGTAATATCACAAGCAATTGAATCAGTAATGGAATTTGAATTTTGCAATCTGATTTGAGGTTTGAGGGAATAGCTGGGCACTTCAGGCAAAGCTAAATCCTAACTAAATTCAGGCACAGAAGTTTTCTTATTTGGTTTTTGAAGTCTTTTTTTGCCTTTTTGGATCTCTTGTTATGTATTTCTGGTCCAACTTCAGTTTTGAAAAAGAGTGAGTGAAATGAAAAAAGGGACAATGTAGAAGACAATAACAGACAGAGGACTATAAGCCCTAATAAACAAACCAGTCACTCCTGGAGGACAGATGTTGTTCTCTGAGTGCTATCTGAATGGGAGTTCACTGACTCCCATGCCTGGGGACCTCCATAAAATGCAGTCTTTGTGCCTTACTCGGTTGTCCATTAGCAAGTTCAAGCAGAGGCTAGCCTTTCCTTTGAAAGAGTGAAGATTATTTTGAGATTGTTAGTGAATGTGTTTCTTGAGATAAGGGAGAAATTGGAGAAATTTTGCATCACTTTCCTTTTCTTAGATACCCCTTAAAATAGTGTCCATTAAAGATTTATCTGAGTGGTTATATGTAGGGAAGTTAAGGAATCTAGAAAAAAAGATGGGCACATTTCAGTGACATTAACTCAGCTCTAGGAAGGCTGAATTTGGGAAAGCTCAGCAGTTGTCCAAATCGCAGTGTCCTTGGGAGACTCATTTTTGGTCATGATCCAAGTATGCAATGGAGGTAAACTTGGAAACCTGGGTGGGTGTTTTGACTGTGGACATATCTTGGTATCAACGTCAAAACATCAGGCATCAACTTTTCCACAGCAAGACTAATCCTGGGTCCTGCCTCTCTGATACTAGTTTCATTGGTCTAGATGTCTCTGGACTTGGGTGAGGTTGGGCTTTCATTGCCAAGCATCAGTGATTCTGAACAGTTCCTTATTTCCTTTTCTCTGTCCCAGTTCCTGGACTATGCCTGGCACACAGGGACACATTATAAAAGTTTAGTGCATAAATCATAACCATTTCTGTCATGTATATAGTTTGGAAAATAGGTAGAGCTTGCTTTATAGAGATGGTTTCTGAGAAATTCTTTATTTTAAGGCCTTTCCTCCTTTTCCTGAAGCTCCTCCCATTGGCTTCTGTGGTTTAATGTCTCCTGGTTGTGAGCACTTCCAAGCTCCAGTCCTTGTCCTCTGACTCTGTAGATGCTTCTACTGTGATGGCTCCCACATACATCAAGGTTGGTGTGCTCAAATCTGCTCCATTCCTCATGTTTCCACAGGCACACCCATATCTCAACCTGTTCTGTGTAATTTTCATCTGGCTCCCCTCTTCCTGGACCATTCTCTATACTTCTGGACTCTGCTTTCATTGTGACCCATGGTTCTTCTCAAGCATCCAGACTTACACTTGGGATCATTTTTCCTCATTAGACACTTACATTTTCCTATATCCAGGAGTGGATATGTCTTGCCCATTTTCTTTCAGACTCTTTCCCATTACTTCTTTTTCATTTTTATTTGTCTGTAATTACCAATGCCCAAACCCTCTGTGCTTCATTATTATCATGTTTATAGATTATTACAGCCTCTTATAAGTTTTTCCTGTCTGCAGTTTGCTATCCACACATCATTTGGCATTTTGATGTAGACTAATTTTTTCTGAACAGATTTTCTCAAGTACCAGCTTGCTGACTTATATACGGTCTTAGATCTCACTATTTGGTAAATGCTCTTCATACTAATGGCCTTATTATTCCTGCAAACATGTAAAGGAATCCTTTTTCTATAACTTGGTTTTTGATAAAGCTCTTGGTCTGGAAACTCTTACCTTTGCACTCTGCCACCTGTCAGGACTCAGTTCAAGCATGTCACACCATTTTCATAAAATTTTATGTGACCCTTCACTCTTAACTGATATCATTTGTAACTAACTGCAGCCTTTAGAAGCTGTGCTAGGTTTTTTTGGATGGTTTACTCTTGTCTTACCTGCAATAATATGTTGTAAGTTTCTTGACATTAGAGATCTTGCCTTGCATGTCATTGGTTATTTACTCAGTAGAAACCTAAGCATCTACAACATTCTATGAGCTTAATAAATATACCCTCTGCTTAAAAAAATGCTATTAGTGCATTTATTTTGGTTTAGCATTTATAGTTATCAAGCACTAGGTACTGAAAATCCTAAAAATGTACTCACTTGTTATTTGCTATTGCTTTGTAGTCTTTGATTTTCAGGGTGTGTTTGGGTAAGTTTCCCGAAGGATAGAATGGCTAAACAGAAGGGACTTTCTATGTGTCATAAGCAACTATTCTGTAAGCATGCCAAGTTAATATTCATTCCATAATGGTTGCTAGAGAGAAAAGTTTAGTAACAATAAGTCATATCCAGAATATTTATAGCCATCACTTTTATTCCTGTATTTCTATAATCAAAAATGAATTTGTTATTGATCTCATATGTGGAGTTCATATTGTTCATCTTTGGTCACTTAGTGGTTGTGGTAAGTAAGTAAATAAGTAAGTAATAGTAACAGTAAAAGTAGTAGATGCAATAGCACTAATAGAAATAGCAATAAATATCTACCATTTATGTATGTATTATGTACCAGACACTGTGCTAGGTGTGATACATAGCTTATTTTATTTATCTTTATAAAATTTTATGGGGCATTATTAGTCACATTACAGAGTCACTAACTTTTCTCAAAGAGGCTAATAACTTGTCTAAGGACTATAGTTAGTAAATGGTAGGTCTGGAAACCAAGCTCAAATCTGTCTACTTTCAAAGCCAGATTCCTGTCACATTACTTAACTTAGTGAATCAATGGAAAAAGATTCTTTTAAATAAAAACTATACAATATATGCTTTTAGGTACATTGGTTGGAGCCTTCTTTCATGACGTGTCTGTATGAGATTAGTTCAATCCTGAGTGTT
>PVKM010007221.1:0-42018 GCA_004027735.1 Carollia perspicillata | reverse complement strand
CCAGTTAACCCACACTGTGCTTGCATTGCAATTGATTGCAAGGCATGTTTCAACACAATATATGGACATTTTTACTTTTTTTTTCCTGAAAAGCTGCTGGGTTTAGAGCTAACTGCACCTGTTGAGAAAGGAAGAAGCCCAAACTGAAGACTTTGGCTTCCTGCAGATGGGTGTTAGGTATTCCGCAGTTTCTGCTTTACAGGAGGTTAAAAAATTGGCTGGGAGGTTTTAACTCTCATACTCTCTGAACTCAGCTGGGCGGATCTACAGAGGTAGGACCCTTCCTTTCTCCACAATAGTGATAACCCTTGGAGGTAAGAGAAAGAAGCCAGTGCTGATGTGAGACAGGCAGGGTGGCGAGGGGCTTAGGGAGGGCAGAGCAATTAACTCCCATCCTCCAATGTAGAGAACCTGGTTTCCCTTGATCTCACAGTAGACATCAGCCAGTGGCCAGGATTCTTTACAGAGAATGACGCTACAATACCAAAGAGGAGACCTGCCCTGGTCCGGCGTTCATAGTGAGAGAACTTTCATAATGAGGCCTGTGGATAAAGGACTGAGATCCTTTACAGCGGAGGGAAGTGCAAATAGGGTGCGTCTGAGCTGATCTCTCAGAGCCACTTCACCTCTGAACAGGTTCGGAGCTTTCAAGCCCCTTGAAGTTTTAAAAAGGCACTGATTTCAGCATGAGATGTTTGCTGCACTGTGCTCAGCTGGAATGAAACGAAGGGGAGGAAAAGTAGCTTCTTTCTTGCATTCAGAAAGCAGAGGCCAATTGAATGGATTCTACTTAAACTGATTGCGTTTGTAGTTTTTGAAAGAAAAAAAAAAAGAAGCCAAGAAGTTTAAATCCTATTCACTAAGTTCACAAAAACAAAACGCAGTAACAGAAGGACCCTGAGAAGTGCACACATCCTTACAAGAGATGGACAATTTAAAACAAGCTTCATTAAATAAGTCCCTTTCAAACTGTCTTAGAATAATTCAGCAGTTCATACTTCTCTGTCTCGTTTTAAGGGCCTTCTTACCATAGGCTAGTTTAAGTTAAATGTTCTGCATGATTTTGTAAGTTTATAAGGGCTTATTGATTCAATGACTTAAAATCCAAAAGTCTTTTTTCAATTTTCTCCTTAATGAGTAGAATGTGTTTCTGTATGTTCCCTCCACTTGACAAATACCAGGTGCTATACAAGATGGAAGCTAACAAAGTGGTAAAAAGTGAAATCTGGTCACTTTTTATTCGTTCACTCATCCTGCTCCTCTGACATCTCCACTAGGTCACAGAATGCCAACACCGGCTCTTGCCTCTCTTTCACTTACGTATCCTCTGCTTATGCAAAACGTTATACATTTATCCACTTGCTTAATTCATGCAAAGCTTTAAAGCTTACTCAGCTACCTGAATCTCCTTTATATCTGTCTGCTTTAGCATTCTAGGCCTTGGTCTGAGGCCTCCAGAGGTCAGGAAATTGGATATTACCTCACTTTGTACAGGACCCAGGAGAGCACCATCTATAGTCCTCTACTTAACAAATGCTTTTAGATGATGATGACAGTGATGAGCGGATGTCATCTCGCTGGTACGAGGACTCTTATAAAAGAGTGGGTCAAATGTGTATGATACTGTCTGTTAGAATCTACATTTAGGGTGATGCACCGACTAGGTCAGGCTACTGGGGTCCTGTAGGGTGTCTAAGAACAGGACTGCACTTAGTTAAGTGGTCTGAAAGTGTCACTGGGTTATTTAATGAATGTACAGGGATGAGTTTCCAGTTTTATGTTATTTTTAATCTATGTAAAATGAACTGGACATGAAACGGCACTTTATAATATTTGCAATATGTGAGAGGCTTATATTTTATAAATAATACTTAAACAAGTTTTTCTACTCAATAGTTCATGCTGTTTGAGTGTATAGTGGTAGTGGTTATCTCTATTGCACAGATTAGGAAAATTGCTTCCAATAAACTGAATGAAGTTGGAAACCTCTCCTGCTAAAATCACCCAGTGAAGTGAGATTAGAGGTGAGACTGGAGTTCACATTCCATGAATGCTAAGCCACTGGTTATATTACTGAAAGCAACCATGGCACTTGGTGGCTTTAACTGTCTCTCCTGATTATCTCTACATTCTATTTAGATCATGGTAACATCTAATAAGCAATTTTTTAAGGCATGGGCAGTGAGCCAGCTTGAAGAAAGTAACACAACTCTGCATAAGCAGTGGTATATGTCCCCTCTAAGGTGCTTCAGGACATGTCTTTATAGTAAGGAATGAATGGCTGGTGAAAATCACAGTTGTCACAATGTTATGCTACTGAAAGATGAGTAAGAGGGATATTGGCAATAGACACCTGGTCCCTACCTAAGCCAAACTGGCTTTCATTTTCAAAATTTATGGAAACTGATGACCAATATAAACTGCTGCTGCTTCTCTCCTTCTTCTCTTTTTCCTCTTGCTCCTCCTGCTAATTCATATTACTATTATTAAACTGACTGAATTTCAAGCCCAGTTTGCAAGAAGACTTAGGTGTCTCCATCTCTAGATCCTCCTTATTGAACTAGTTTTTTCCCCCTATATTCTGCATTTAAAAAAATAGCCCAAATAATCCTTTTAGAACATTAGACCATGCCACACCTTAGCTGAAACCATGAAACTCAGAGCGAAAGCCTTTATATGGCCCACAAAACCAAGAGTATCTGGCCCACCATTAGCTCCCTGATCTTCGCACACACCACTTTTTTTGCTTCTCTGCCTCACTTCAGCCATACTGCCTTCCTAGCTTACTGTTTCTTGGGTGCACCTGGGGGGCTGTCACCTCAGGGCCTGTGCATTGGCTGTTCCTTCTGTCTCTAACACTCTTCCCTAGAGTATCTGTAAGCCTCATTTCTTCAATTTATTGTTCAAAGGTCTCTTTCTAATGACTGCCTTGTTTAAAACTGAACCTTGACCTTCCCACTCACTCTCTCATCCCTGTGCCCTCTCTTATCCCCATGACCCCGACTTCCTTACCCGGTCCTAGTTTTCCTTTTATCCTCCATAGCACTTGGCTCCTCTGTCATACCATGTTACTGTGTAATTTTCAAAAAAGTTTGTTTAATTTTCTATATATCTTTTCCTGTTTTTCCCCCAGTGTTATAATGGATTAATCATATGCCTAGCAATAAATCTCTCCAAGTGTTCTAACATACTATCTTTCAATTACATCTTTCTCCCCCCTCTCTTACTTACTTACTTGTTTGTTTAACTGGAAGCCTTTATTCCTTAGTCCTCCAACTTCTTGCTTGAAGCTGGGCTGTTTATTCTCTGAAAATTTTCATCATCATTCTCCTGTGTTTTATCTTTTCTTTCTGGCTCTTATATCACCTTTTCTTGGAGTACTCTTAAGTTTCATAAGTATTTACTTTAGTTACTTCCTGAGAAAGAGTAAAATGTTTGAGAGCTTACATGCTGTGATTGCCTTTAGTCTGCTTTCATTCTTGCTTACTAGTTTGGTTGGGTATAAAGTTCCAGAATAAAAGAATTTGATTTAGACTTCTGAAGGCAAAGTTCCAATGTCTTCTGGTCTCCAGTGGCTATACTGAAAGTCAGGTGTGAGTCAGGTGACTGATCCTTTATAGATTGCTATTCCTATATCTTTAGATGATTTTAGGATCTTTGCTTTATTCTCATTCTTTTCAAATAATATAATGATGTATTATGGTGTGGGTTCTTTATAATTCAGATATTTAGATGCTTGTGGTGTCTATCTTTCTTGGGGAAACGTCCTTGATTTTTCCTCCATTTCATTTTTTCTCTCTTTCTGGAACTCCTAATTCCCCATGTTGGATATTCTGAGTTAGTTGTCTAAATTTTTTCATCTTCTTCAATTGCTCAGGTTTTTTTTCTTTGTGTGTTCATTCTACCCTCTGAGGGATTTTTTCAATATTATCTTGCATTCATTCGATTGAATGTCTGATTCTTCCACACATTTTATGTTCCACATGTTCCTATTATTTTATTTTTTCTGTAAAATATCATCCCATTCTGGTTCATAAATGTATATTTTTAATTTATGTATATTAATTATGTTTTAAAATATTCTTTCTTCGTCCTGTGTTGTTTAATTCTCCTGAATTTCTCTTTTCTATTTCTGTGTTTTAGCATTTTCATTTTATTTTGACTTTCTCAAATGTTTGGTGATCCTTAGCTTTCTTAAATATTTAAAATTGAGGCTTGAAAAGCTGATAACAGTCTCTAGATGTGTGAGTGAGCTTTTTTGTTAAATGTAGAGTGGTCAGCTAGTGACTATTTTGTTTTTTCATGTGGAAGCCCAAACAGAAGTATCTGTAGGCCTTAAATATAAGTGTCTTTCTTAAGGTCTTAGCTTCTTCAGAGAAAGTTGTTCCAGTTCCTGGGTAGATGATTATATGTACCTGGCTACTGAGAGAATTGTGGAAAGGAAGGGAACTGGGATTTGATCTTTTGGGATGCACACTTTAATATACTACTTTAGTTTACCATATGAGTAAACTAGTGGAAGTCATCCCTGCCTTCCACTACACTTAGCATTTCCACGTCCAGCCCATGTGAGGGGCAATTTCTCTAGATAATATACTTCCAGGCTCCTGTGAGAGTAGGAGGGGCATCTGGCTGCTCAGGAACCCTGAGATCTACGTGTTCTTCACACAGCTCTCCTTTGTCCTCTTTCCCTCAGCATCTGGTACCTCTAAATCCTCGGATTTTCTGGGATACAGGTGGAAAAATCTTGCTTCTCATAGACGTTTTCTTCTTTAGCTCAAGGTTTGGTTCTCCCCACTCAACTATGTCAATTTCCATTCTTTCTGCTTTTTATCTTTCAAAATTTGTCAGATCTAGTACCCTATAGCCTCCTTTCCCATTAGCTTTGCAACCCATGTGTTTAATGTTTATTTCTGTTCTGTGATTTTGTAATGTTTCTGAAGGGAATTCGGAACATTATATGTAACCCAAAGGTTACATATATGTGTTAATTTAAAAATGATTTACTGAACTTCTGTTTAATTAAAGGAGCCCTAATATTAATGCACAGTTACAATAAGATGAAAGAAAAGACTGATGTGTCCAAAGATAAAATCAAATACATTGAAAGGAAGAAGAAAAAGCAAAGCCGAGCTACTCTGGGTGAAGAAAGCTGTGTGAATTGACAAAATAACTAAGTTCCAGGCTGATATTAACCAGTGCAGAGAGAGAAAACTATGTCACCATTTGCACATCCTTCACTGTTCAAAGGAAGGAAGGACAGTACCACTAGGAGGTAAAACACTTCTAGCCTTGAACTTTGAGAGTAATTTGTTTATATCCAATCTTTTCATTATTTTACTGGTAGAATGATCTTTCATTGCCACAAATCTATTTATATCATTCTTTTGCTTAAAGCCCTTCTGTAGCTCCCATTGCCTGGACATAATACCTAACTAGCATAGGTTTCCTGTGTATTTTCATGCCTACCTTTCTAGCTTCATCTCCTGCTGCTTCCCTGGACATAATCTATGTGCAATCACACCGTGCTCTTGTTTCACGGTGAGTCAGGAGCATCCCCTCCTCCAGGCCTTTGAACATATCTTTCCTTCCCTTAGCCCATCCATGTGGCTAAATCTTTGCCTTTTAAAACTCCCTTAAGATTTCATTCTTTCTTATGGCTGAATAATATTCCATTGTATATATGTAACAGAAAATAAACCGATGGTTTCCAGATGAAAGGGGCTTTGGAGGCTGGGTGAAAAAGGTGAAGGAATTAAGTACAAAGTGGAATTGATAGAGATATAATCTATAGCATAGGGAATATATATATATATATAGTCAATAATATTATAATAACTATGTATGGTGTCAGATGAGTATTAGACTTATTGAGGTGGTCACTTTGTGAGTTATATAAAATGTCTAATCACTATGTGCATACCTGGAAGTAATACAATATTGTATATCAATGGTAATTGAAAAAATATGTAGAAAAAGTCTCACTGGAGCTTCTCCTCCTCTTCCCTTGCCCCCACTTCCCCCACGCTGGTCCCTGAGCCACTTCTCATCGCTCCCCGGGCACCACGTGCACACCTTGTTAGAGCTCCTGTCTGTTCTGCTGAAACCGCTGGTTTGCTCCTCTGTCTTTTTCTCCTTGGTCCGTAAAGTCATTAAGTATAGACATTATGTTTTTTGATCGTAGAGTTCCCATTGTCTGCCATAATTCCTCATGGAACATAGTAGACATTTAATAAATATATTTGAGTAAGTAAACTGTAAATGAGATTAATTATGTAGCTTTCTGCAGTCCTACTACATGACTAAAGCTTAGAAGATCTTCAGGGTAGAATAGGTGACCTCTCACAGAGAGACCGTCTCAATTACCAACTATCTTGGACAGAATGCGGACAGCAGCTAAAGAGCAGAGAATTGCAGGCTGAGGCTGCCAGTGAGAACCTGAAACGAAGGTGCTCGGCATTGTTGGCTGAAAGCAGAGCCATGTGCTGAGGAGGCCAGCTCAGGTTTTACTGTGGGAATCCAGGCCTTCCTAGACTCCGTGCCTCACTGAGAGCCATGCGACTCCGGTCGCAACAATCGCCTCTTGTTCTTTCCATCCTCAAGAACCTCCCAGTCACTCGGCTCTGGGCTCCTCCTGCCACCCAGCACGCCCGCCCCTTCTGCCTGTTCTCAGGTTCTCTGATTCGCCCCTTTGAATGAACAACTATTTGCATTTGTTATATATGCTTCAGATACTTTTCTAAAGGAATAAAATATTTTGAATATGTCAGAAGCTTCTTTTGTAGCTATCCCAAATCCCATCTCCCTTTCTTCCTCTACCCACCCAGGGGTCCATTCAGAACAATTGTAATACGTTTGCAGATCGACAAGGTAGCAGGGAATTGGATCAAGAAAAAGTTTCTGCTCAACAGCACAAGACAGAGGGAACTAGGTGACTATCACAAAAACACCACTAGTTAAGATACAGCAGATTTATGAGCATGAGTTTGTACCTTAGGCCTGTCATATTTTTTCACCTTTATGTTAGTTAATTGCAGAGTAACATAAATTAACTTTGGAACACAAGCAAAAATGGGAACTTTATTTATGAATTTCTTGGATTTCTTTACCTCAAGCCAAACAACTAAATTGCTACTTAGCATAAATTATTTATGGGCCCTGGCTCAATACCATCCAGCACCAGCCCCCGGAGGTATGGGAGATATAAAAGATTTAAAGCATCGCTGCGACAGTGTTCAGGCGGCCACAGAGCCGTGTTTCTTTCCAGAAGGGTCCACTTTATTTTGTTGTAAATAAATAGAGGCTGGGTTTCCAGGGAGGGAAGTTAGCTTCCAGCAGGACGAAGCTGGTGTTTTACATATGTTAATTACACAACCCTTTTATGACAGATAGACACAGTGTTTGCATAGAGATTTCTCAAAAGACCAGTAGACGAAAATGGATCTTTTCATTTCCTCGCGTGGAGTCCTTTCTTTCATTTGATCTCACTTCAAAATACCAAGTTTTCAGAGCTTGCCTCCCACAACAAGTCAATAAAAAATAGTCCTATCAATACAATTTTAGCAGGAACAAATAAACACCTTCAGCAATCTTGATTTCATTTTCTTTTAAATTCAAACTCAACAGGGCTGCTCTGACACCGGTGACAAACCCATTGTCATTTCCTAGGTTGTCTTTCCATAGCTCTAACCTCAGCATGTCACCCTTTGCTCCAAATACCCTTACACATCTTGTTTTTCAGACACAGTCTGTTTTAAAGACAATGTCATCACCTTCTTTTTAATTAGGTCAAACATATTTCATTTGTTTTACAGAGTGTTTAAGATGAGAAAACTTCACATTAGAAATGTCAACTTTTAGTTTCTCAATTTTCAAAATTAAAAAGTTTAGCAATTTTAGGTTATCTTCTCCACTGCATAGCTGTTTGCCTAACCTGAGTATTTCCTCCCTCTCCTCCACTCCCCAGTTTGCTACAGTCTCCACTACTCCCTGGTGTCACACCCAGAGTACTTCACCCAGTTACGTTTTCAGTTACCTCCCTCACCCATGAAGGCATTCGCATTTTTTATCCCCAATTTGGGACCATGGCTGATATATGGCTAACTTTGTTTTTCTTGGGTAACATTATATATTATAAGTTACTAAATGCAAAAAAAAAAGATGATCTTGACAAGCTATAGCAATGGGCTTGTGGATTTGACTACTGTTTTTTAGGATGCAAATATATGGATTATTTCCACTTAAAAGAAACATAGATTAGGCATATTTGCTTAATTTTTTTGGAAACCACAGTATATGTAACCACATTCCTTAAACAACAGAAGATGCCTCAACAGCATTAGTTTTCCTAAATCTTGGTACCATATTTAAAATGCCATTTGACTCAATCACTTGCTTAACCCAACACCAGTCAGGCTGTTTGCTCTCAGGTGCTAGAAGCACAGGCAGGCCTTGGGCCCATGCCGCTGGGTCAGGATGGACCTGCTCTCCCTGGACCCCAGATCTGGTAGTGTTTCTTTCATCCTCCCAAGTATCGCCTCCAGAGTTTTCTTTAAAAGGCCTTGAATTTGGTGGCATTGCTGTTCTCCTTTTTACATATTCAGTGGTCTCTGCCTAAATTTCAGGTCAGAATCAGATCCTCGGTGTCACCCAAAAAGATGGTGACCAGCTTAACCTGGAAAGCTTAACTCAACCCTTTTGCCTCTTCTTTTACTTAAGGGGGGTTTGCAGAAAGGTAGAGGGGAGTGAGTGGGGGCTCTGAAATTAGACAGACCCAGATTCCGAATCTGAATGAGACCTGCCTTGTCCTCAGCTTTCTTATCTGTACAAAGGGGGAAATAGCACCTATTTTGAAGAGTCCTTGAAAATGTATTTGCTAATATATATTTTAAAGATATTCAGTGGAAGAATATATTTCAATGGGTCAGTGTCACATGCAGGATAAATCCTCTGTTCCACTCCCCTGCCTTCCATTGGTGATGAAGAGACAGAGGAAGTCCTTTCTTCATCTCGCTGTCTTTCTGTCTGCCACAATCTATGATGAAGGGTCATCTGTGTCCAAAAGTACCTTGATTTTGTCCTATCCCAGCTCCACCACCTGAAGCTATTACACAGCAGGGAAAATAGAAAAGTGCTTCTGCAGACCTGGGTTCCAGCAGAGCCTGGGCCAAAGCCAAAGGAGAGACCCTCCTCCCTCATGAATGCACAGAGCCCCTCCCTGTGAGGACCGAGAGAGCTGTTCTCCCATCTCCCTTTCCTTTCACCCCCAAGGAGGGGAGACTAAGATTCCATGTGAGTGATTTTTCCCTAAACTAGCCATATCGCACATTTTTATAACCAAATTGCCCGTGTAGATATTATAATAGATAATATGAATGTGTTGTACACATCTTACATAAAACATAAAGAGTTGCTGTCTCTGTCTCACATGCATTTAAAAAGCTCATTTTAATATTTAATGCTCCTAACAGTCATCTAAATCTCAAAAGGTAAGCGGAGAAATATCATATAAAAGACCCAGAGTCTAAAACAAACGTTACTGATATAATCTGGAATTTACCTCACTTCCCTCACACCCTAAACACACCAATTCTCATCATTCTAGCTTCTGGAAAGCACAAATATAGCAAACATTTCATACGCCATTTCCTCCTTTAGAGCTCAATGAAGTGCTTTTGAAATGGAAGTTATGAAAAATACAAGCGATATGCACTCATATAACCCAGCATTCGTACATAATTTTAAAAAATTCTACATGTTGAACTTTTTAAGACTCTGTGCTGTGAATTTCAGAAACTATAACTTACATCATAATGTATCAGGCAATGCTTATCAGCCTGCCAGTCAGTCCAGTGACTCTGGGCCCAGGGTGCCTGCACGCGTGGCGGTACTTCGGGGACGCTCTCTGTGGCGGCCACTGTGCCGGTGCTTCTTCGGCAAACTTCCTCAATCCACTGGCTGGCCCAGTTCTAGGCTTCACTCGTGTATTGGAGGATTCCTTACAAAATGAGCAGAAGCCTGGTCAGCAGAGCCTGGGTCACTCAGGTCATTCATTTAAGCTTTAAATATCTGAAAATACTGAGACCATTTTTCTGTATTAATCATGATGAGTGTTATGGACTGAATATTTTGCACCCCCACAAAATTGTTCTGAAGCCCTAAGCCCCAAGGCGGGGCCTTGGGGAGGTAATTGGATTTAGATGAGGTCAGGAGGGAGAAACCCCCATGATAGATAGGGTTACTTTCCCTATAAGAAAGGAAGAGATTGGATCTCTGTCTCTGTCTCTGTCTCTGTCTCTCTCTTATTTTTTCCCTCTCTCTCTCCCATGTGACGATTCAGCAAGAAGGCACTCTAGGGAAGGCAGGAAATGGGCCTCACTAGTACCTGACCATGGTAACACCCCGATTTTGTATTTGCTAGCCTGTCGAACTGTGAGAGATAAACATGTTAAGGCATCGAGTCTATGGTATTTTGTTATAGCAGCTTGAGCTGTCTAATACAGTATTTTAGCATCTTTTACATGAATGTGCATGTGTGTGTTCATGTGTGTACACTCTGTCCCGCTGGGTCCTTGAGAATTCGCTTTGGTCTGCTTTCTTACTGTGTACGATACTGTGGTTTCCAGGGGGGAAACCCGTCTCTTCCTAAATTGCAAAGTAGAACCAAATGGGGAGCAAGAGAAAGGAAAGGCAGCAGAACACTTTTTTAAAAGCAAGCAAAAAAAAAAACAAAAAACCAAACAACAAACAAACAAAAAACCCCAGTAATTTTTCCTTTATTTAGTGAAGAATTAACCCTTAGAGATAACCAGGGATGCCAAAAGATTACTTAAATTCTTCATGTTCACAGTTTGGAATCAGCCTCAATTTCTTTCAGCTCCTTCGAAAAGATTGTTTTTCCTTTAGCATCACATTGAGGCTGCTACGATTGTTCTGACTCAGTTTTAGCTGGAGGCTATAGGTAGACAGGTGACAACAGGACACGATCAAGTGAAGTTTTGAAAAACACACTTTTTTTTTCTATTAAAGCAAATTCAAAAGCCCTGCCTCTTCTCCCCCCACAGACCCCTAACTCTTGATTCAAAATGTGTGAACTTTGCATTTGAACTTTGTATGTGCCTAGCACACAGCATGTAAAGGTCTCCTGGGTAATTTGGGGAAATATATGTATTAAAAATGAAGTTGTGAAAAGCTGAAAATTGCTTTTGAACATCTATGGTATTAAAGCCCATATATAGCTATTTTCCTTACTATTTTAATATGGAATTTCTGCATGAGAGTTAACTAGCCAGGCCTTTTAGCTTCTGAGTAGAGATAAATCATGCCATCTTTCTATAGTTATTTTATTTTTGTACATAGGTGCTAGCTCTTTATAATTTGTGCTGTGACTTCTACATTTATTTATTTTACTTAAAAAGCAAAAAAAGTTCTTAAATGCTTTTTAAAGGATTCTGGTATTTTAAAAACATACATATAAAGAAAGCCAGTTGTGAGGTTGTGAGTTTCAATTTCAGATGAAATTAATTCTACTTAACAGTTATGAAATTTGAATTTTTACTGGGGGGGTGGGCTGGGAAATATACAGTTTTTTCCTGCCACTCTTCCCTTTTAGCAGCAGCAGGAGATATGTCTTCTGATTACTTGCCTTCATTCTTCATTTTGGCCAAATTAACTTTTGCGTGTGACCTTCACATTGAGAGGTGGCCCCTGAAAGGTAGCTCCCTTCCCAGCCCCAGACACACAGTATCAGGCATGAGGCCAGAAACCCCTGTGAGAGGTGAAAGTTGTTTAGGAAAGGAGTCTTGGGAGACATGCTTTCCAACAGCCAGGTGAGCTCTCATCTCAAAATTTGTTCTCTTCACCTTTGTGCAGTTACAGGAGTCTTTCTTTTCTCTTCCAGAGTTTATCTTTATAAATGAAGCAAAATAAAAAAAAAAAACACTGGGGAAAAAAACAAACAAAAAAACCTACCAGTTTTGATGACAATGCTAACCATCTAATATTATCCATATTCAGCTTCAGAGTTTTCTGAAATCACCTCCATGTATGAAAGCTGTATGGATGACGTGGCTTTCATAGTTTTTTTGACTACTCATTCCTGAAATGGTATGAGAAGCAGAAGTAACAAGTTACCGGTGCAGCAGACTAAGCTCCCAGGAGCCTAAGCTCACTCTTTGAGTAGAGGGAGTAGAAGAGGAAGAAGAGTATGCAGAGGAATGCTTCTTCCCGGTGAGGGGAAATCAGGGCAAGGGAAAAAAGAGACACCATGGGAAGGACACAGTGCGGTGCAGGAGGCAGATCGCTGGATTCAGAGTCTTAAGACTGGGGTCTCAGCCTCTGCTCTGCCGTTTACTGGTGGCACAATCTGGGGTTACTTGGGCTCTCCATTCTGTGCTTTCTCAATTCCTTCAAGACAGGCTTATCATCTCTCAGGGACTTCTGCTGCTCCCAGAGTGCAGTGAGGGCTAAAACACTAATTAACACAACTGTTGGTCCATCTGGGCCAGGGTCCCCTTGGAATCCGAATGAACCCAGGCCACAGTTAACTCTTTTCAGAGGGCTCAGTTCTCCCTAGTATTGGGGTTTGCTCAACTAAGTCTGTTGGAAACTTTGGGGCCAGGTAATGCCACCTTGCCCCACAGCCTTCAGCTTTGTCAGTGCCCTTTGGCCATCTGCCTACTACCACCAACTGGCTACCCCCAGACAGCCATGCTTCCTCTCTGCCAGGAGCTACTCATCCTTCCTTCTACACTCTGGGTTGAGTTGGGAGGTAAAGTCTGTGTCCTCCTCATTCTCCAGTGTTGATCTAGGTCATTACACCCCTACCCTTAGGCAAAAACTATCCAATTCTTTGAGGCTTTGTGTATCCCCCCTGAACAGCCTCAATTATCCCCTAGTTGGTAACATCAACAAATCTGGTCATGACTCTTCATTCACCGGTGACTTTGGAGCCTGGTTCTCTTTCAGACACTCCAGTTCTGACATGATCCTGGTACTTCTGTGCTGTGTGAACGTCCTGCAAAACTAGACAGCATTTTTTTCATTTCTTCATTAATTCAATTTCACGTCTCCTTACTGTCCCTGACTTTTCTAGGACCAACTCCATCTGTGGAGCCTTGAGTTCAGCACTGTAACCACAACCACCTCTCCTTCCATTACTTTTAATCTAGTTTCCCATCAATCCTCAGGGTCATTTCCAAGTGTCATACTAAAAATGATCTGTAATGAGGCCGGAGACTGGGCATAAGAGAAATGGTACTTTCCCCTTGATCCTGCAGTGAGAAAGGTTAGTAGTTTTTTATGAAGTTAGGGATGTGTGAGTATTTGTTTGTAGGAGTGGACATTGGAGAGTGGAAAAGGTGAATAGAGTTACATTTTGTTTATCAAGTGATTTCACAGTAAAAGTTTGAACAGTAATTCTGAGGCAGGACTCACCATCTGGCTCACTTGGAGTTTTTTTGAAATGCCTAGTGAATAAAATGCACTGATATAATTTACTTTATAAGAAATCTAGTTCTGTTAAGTTTTAGGTTATCAGGTGTGATTTCAGGGATTTTGATGAATAAATCAAGCATTCTACACATATATAGGATCTTGATTTCTTTAAGACTTTTGACAATGTATTTTTTATGACATGCTTGCAGAAAAGATAAAGATGAATGTATTGCTCTAATTTCTCAAGATTCAGCCTTCACGGTGTTCCATTGGAACACAGTGACAAACTAGAACACATGGCTCACACATTCTTTCTCATCCGTTCACTCATTAATTCAACAGCTGTTCAGAAGATACCTATACTGTACCTGGTATTAGATTGGGCTTATCTATGTCTGATAAATTCTTGACTTGCCTTCTTGATTATTTCATTGCTGACAAATCTAAGGAAGTAACAAGGGAAATAGTGGCTCTGGTTGTAATTATTACCAATAAGGAAGGTTTGTTTAGTGGAAAGAACTGTAGGATAAAGGGAGCTTATCATCTTAGAATCCACAAAATCAAGGGACAAATAATCAGACATGTATTTTCAAAATTTGAAAAACAAATTTAATACCTCTTCAGAGAGCAGAGAGATGCGCTCTCAGGGTTTGAGATCCTGGTAGATAAGACCCTAAGAGGGATGGGTGGAAAGGGGTGTGAGGAGAAGTCATCTGGCAGTAAATGGCAAGCAGCCTGATTGATACAAAAAAGGAGCATTCTATGGCTCCTGAGGAGCATCAGTAGAGACAGAAACATACCCAAAGATGAACACACCAAAATGCAGCCTCACCAAGGGAAAGCTCCTTGGAGAAAAGTTCCTTTATACTTTAACATACTTAGTAAGAAGCACAAGAAAGAAATTGGTCAACTACATGGGAGTGGTGGTACCAGCCTAACAAACAATAAAGTAAAAGTAAAGATTTGTAGGCATAATTTCACATTTTTATTCTCTGTCTGGAAACAAGAGACTTTCAAATGAAGGTGTTTGGGAGATAACCAGATATACAGATCTGAAACAGGAAAAAGTTCTGGGCCAGAAAGAAATATTTTAGAGTTTCTCTCCTGTAGTGACAATAAAGGTCAATTATCAATGAATAATTATTAACTGTCAATTATTATCAAGTGCTCAATATAGGTATGTGAATATCCATGTTAACTTAAACACTTATTTAACTCAAGCCTGCAGCTTGGTTTCAGTTTTTTAGCTTACCAGAGTTTACACCAATGTCCTAGGATGTTCACATGTATATCTTCCCCCCATATCAATAATCAAATCATAAATGCCTCAAACACAAGGGCTCTACTTTTTGCTTTTGGGCTTTGGCATCAATTCAGTGACTGGCACAGAATGAGAACTCAATGAATGTTTGTTAAATCAATAAATGAATGTGCAAGACAGACATGGCAGCACATAATTATGATATACCGTGCTGAATGTTATAGTAATGAAAGCATTAATGAAGGGCTCTGAGATGCGGAGGAGTGGATACTGCCCGGGTGATTCTAGAAAGGTATCATGAAGAGTTGATGTGGTATCTAATTCTTTAAAGATGAATAATTTGCCACAGAGAGAAGTTGGGGAAAGGCACTCCAAGAATTGGGAGACTGGTACAAAAGTGAGGAGGAATAGAATGCATTCCAAACATTTCCTGTGGCTGGAGAATTCCATGCAAGGATGTGTGTGTGTATAAATGGGGCTCATCCAGGGCTTTGGGCATCTTTGCCATCTGAAAGAGCAAGAACATAAAGGTTGGGCAGTGATAGAAGACATGTGGCCATTTGGCTTGCTCATAGTGGTGTGAATTAGGCCAGGTTAATTGAGGCACAACGTGGCATTTGTCTGGAGACACAGGGGTAGGTATTTTTAAAGTGTGAAAAGGACTTGAATCAAATATATACCTGTGATTTTAGGCAGGTGGAAAAACCTTAATGCAGAGGTGGTGAAAGCAAAGTGCCCTGAGCAGGAGCTCAGGAGATGAAGAGTCTATTGATTGTATTCCCAGTTCCCGAGGCCCTAGCCGTAAAACCCTGGGCAAATTCTTCCTCATTCTGGATCTTAACTGAACACTCCTCTAGGGATCCCTGTTAATCAACTTTGTTTCCCATCTTCAGCCCAGAGCCTGGCTCGTAGTAAAGCTCAATAAAGGACAGTTAACTAGAATAGGACTCTTTCTCATTTATAAAATGAAACAATTAGATTAAAACAAGGCAATCAACAATGAATGTTGTAGTCTTGACATCTTATGACTTCATGGTCTTAATTTCTAATTTTTAATAGCATTAACAAACACATACGCAATGTCAGCATATTTGTGTAGTGCTTAACTATTCGCGAAGCACTCTCACATATTTTATCTCAATAAAGTGAAAAATCCTGAAAGTTAAGTTGAATTGCTCACATTTTATGGAAGAAACTGAAACTAGAGACAGGAGTTAATTAATAAAATAATGGAGCCTGGATTTAAATCCAAACCACCTGACCGCAAATACCGTGTGTCTTACCCCACCATTCTGAGAGCCATGTTTTTCTTGTCTATGTCACATCTCTTTAGCATTTGCCCCTCTTCCCCCTGTAGTATGTGACATTGAGACATAGCCTGCCGTGGGATTTTAGATGAGAGAATGCAGCTTACTTGAGAAATCTGAGACACAGCCAACACGTCTAGTAATAAAATTAATAATGACATTTTGAGAACCTCTGGCCTTTTAATTATCAACTGTGACAATGACTACACATTTGCAGCCATGTGATCTTTTCCCCGAAGAGCGTGACTAGCCCATTGCACAGAATCACTTGCAGAGACAACCAGACATCCATTCTGATTTCTACTGCACCTGTCCTCAGTTTCTTGAGGCCATTTAGTGTTAATGTTGGCATCAGCTTTACAGACATGAGGCATTAAAAAATTCAGTGTCAGTGAATCCAAATTCTGAGAGTGCACAGGGAAGTCCAGTTTTCAACATTCCATCCGAGTTCTTGGGTAAAGGCTCAATTACATTAAATTAAGCCGCCAGCTTGCAAGGCTCAAAGAGTTAGTAGGCAAATACAATGTGCTCTTTTACAATAGTTTCAAGAACTATAGGTCAGCTTCTACTTCTGTTGGGAAAATAACATTAGGGGAACATTTGTAAAGGGCCTATCATTGTCTTGATAAATTGATACTGAAACTGGTAATCAGTGAAATTGTAGGCATCCTATTTCCTGTTTGAAGAGAAGTGAGGCCGAGACACAAAGAGAGTCCATCTCAATTTGTCCTAGTATTTCCTGATTCAGATCTCTCAGGCTAGTATCTCTGACTTTGTCATACCTTAGGTGTAGCTTCCAGGGAATGTCAGTGATACAGTACACGATAAGAAGTAATTATAGGAGATTGGATTAGCTGATTTTCCCTTTATAAAAGCAGGCACACACAATGGAAGTTCTTATTGCATAAACAAATGGAAAAATCTTTAAGTAGATTCCTGACATGCATCTTCAGAATAGGGAAATTTTGTTTGCAGGGCAGTGAAATATTTTTCAATTACTAAACCCACAGGCACTCTGTTGTGTAAGTTTCTAGAAGGGAAAAACTAAAATCTTCAGAATTGTGTTGAATCCTTGATTTTTGACAGGGGAGGAAAAAAACATGCATTATCCTGTACCTCTTTGAGGTGTCAGGTTATGCAAATACCCAGTTACAGAGACATTTTGGTTCACAGATAACTGGACACACTTTGGTTAGGAATGAGCCTTAGGTGCCTTTCCCTTTGCCATTTTGGGTGCCTCTCTGTAGTGAGTATTTCTGTGGTTAGACCTGGGATCTCAGCACAGTCACCAATGCTACAATTAATTGTCTGCCCCTAACACCATGAGCCACGATCGTCTCTGTTCTCCTGAGTAAAGGGCATACCCTGCCATTAATTTTCCCCCTAGGTTTCCTACTTACTGCAAAGGAAGTACTGCTCCCAAATTAATGGCAGAGACTGTCCCCAGGTACCTGAAGGTCTGCAAGTTGTGGTTCTCAAAGCGATGGATTAGGCAGCCACAATATATGAGCACAAGTGGTATTTGAAGGCATTTTAATTCTCTATATTCCAAAGTTATGGGCAAAGATACCTCAAAGTGGTTATCATTTATTTTCAGCCTGAAATGTCTTCTTCCCTATAATATTGTGCTCTGAATTTGATATTGTGCTATTATGTTTCTGTGAGTATGTTCTGTATATACTATTGAATAACTATGAATATCATTGATTAGCTTCTGATTAGGCAATCATTTCTTTCTTACCTGCAGGTTTCACATATTACTTGGTTAGACAGAAACCTGGGTGCCTCTCTCCCTGACCTGGCTTATCTGTAATACATTGCAGCCCCAAATACCCAATACCACAGATTCTTTGGCTAAAAAAATGCTAAAACAAATTATGATTTATCATATTTATGTAGTTATTGAATCGTTTTTACATATCAGTCCTTCTCTGACTCTTACGGCAATCTTGAACGTGAGCTGGCCAAGTATTCTAAGTGATTTTCCATGGATGAGTAAATAATGTTTCCTCATACTCACCGGGACACCTGCGCATCTCATAACGACTATTTTATTTTAATGGTGTGCGTGAATTCCAGCTCTATCACTCAGAGCAATGTAACTAATATTACCCTCTGGTATAAATAACTGGGGAAATTCTCCCTCTTGACTTATATCTGGATTCAAATTAGATTCAGTTTCATTGGAGAAAAAATTTCTAGTAACCAGAAACCCTGATAGCTGGTGCCAAAACAGTTGGCCTATGTTACTTCAAAGGTTGGGTTTAGAAATCTTTTTATATAATTAGCGGCTATTTGGGTTTTCTTTTTTTGAACCTTCTGTTTAGGTCATTAGCCAATTTTCCTATTGGGTTGTCTACTTTTTCTTTTTTTAAAAAATTTAACTTGTAGTTTTCTTATGCCTGAAACTAATATAAGGTTATATGTCAATTATATCTTAACAAAAATATTTCCTAATAATCCTCATTAGATGAGAACTATTACATAATATTTATATATTAATTTATTTAAAATAATAGTGATTAAACCCATACATGTTAACACGATCAATATATTTAATAAAATACATATATTTTCAAGAACAAAGATCAGCATAAAGAGTGATATAGTTTTAGATTTTTACATTTTACATCTTTTGCAAATCTCTTTAACTCCTGGCATATGGAAGATAGCAGTGTATACCAGCTTCTTCATTCAATTTGTTTTGATATATATTTTTAATTTTAACTCAATGGTGTGAATATACCAGAGTTTATTCAGCTATTATCCTGGGGATGAGCATTCATTTTGTTTCTGGTTTTGTGTTTCTGTTTTTGCAACCATAAATAATGCTGCAATAAGTATCTTCATACATATTTTTACAAGGATTAGATGAAAAAGTCTTTCAGAATTTACTAATTTATCAAAAGCCTAGTGTAAATCAGATCTTTCCACACATGTTATCTCATTGGACCCCATGATATGCCATGAGAATGCTAGGCTTGGACAGTTTCACTTCTGATTACAATTTCAATTATAGACCAGGGAGGCAGAGGCAGGCCTCCTGAGTCAACCTTTGCTAAATACATTTGCTAGACAGGACCCAGGTAGGCATGTGCAGGAGGGACACTGTTCACTTATTGGCAGCTGCCTTTCTGAACCACGGAGTTCTCTGTCCTACTCATGGCCATTGGCTGCTGGCTCCATGCCCATTGAAGGCCTGAATACCTTCCCTTTAAGACCATAGGGGTACGTTGTATGGCTGCAGCATCATGTGATAAAAACTAAGAAATTGCCCCCTCCTTCAATCTTAAGTTTACAGGTTCTCCACTCCATGGATTTGTGACAGCACATTCTCTCCAGGTCTCTGGCCCAGAATATGCTGACTACTGCTGAGAAATTCTAGTCCATGCTTTATAAAAATCAAAATGACAACCCTGTGAGGTTGGCAAGGGAGCAGTCCTTTCCCTTTCATGGATGGTGAAATCAAGTCATAGACACATTAAGCAAAATGCTTACGATCACATAGACAGTATACACTATCTGTGTGAGTATGAAGGTGGGTGAAATCAGAAGTGCCACTAACATTCCCGGGGCCATTGCTTTTATCTGCCTTGGCTTTTTAAATTTTTTTGGTGGAATAGAGCATGTTACTGAAAATAGATTTTTATGTTCTGAGAGGTCTTAAAATGCAGATTTGATTAAAACTCTATTTTCATGCTGCTCAGAACTACTCTGAAATCCTTCCAACTGAAACTTTGGTTTACGTCATTTTATATTGTTTATACCCTTCAAATAGGACACATATATGTTATTGAAACTATTAAAATACAAACAAAACCCACAATGAAGACCAAGTAAAAGAGTGTGGATATATTTTTCTTTCTACCTGTCTGCCTTCCTGCTTTCTTTGCCTCCTGAATAATTCAGTTCAAAATCTGTCTGTCATGTGGGGCTGACCAAAGTAGGTGCCCACGAGGGGCTGGGGGTTGGAAGGCCCTGGCAGAAGCAGACTGGCCTCAGTTGTCAGATTCTGCATGGATTGACAAAGGCTGTCCCTTGGGTGGACGATGGCAGTGGTCCAGACTGAGGTAGTGGAGTCTGGGTAAGAACACATTTAGATACAAGACAGATTAGAGTAATAAATATACCAAGGATAACATATTAGTTATGTTGACTAATATAATAAAGACAATAGAAAGTAGGTTTCTCATTATTGGAGAATAGAGTTAAATATTGGAAAGGGAGGGGACTAGAATAAGCTCTGCGATATTAGATTGGAGAGATACATATATATATACACACATACATATGTATATGTGTGTGTGCGTGTGTGTGTATATTCCAGCAGAAGTAACACTTGCTTAAGTGTGGTTAGTAGGGTAATAATATAGGTGTAATAATTTATCATTTTAATTTGAACACTTCACCTAAAATGTCATATGGTGTGTTTGAGTGTGATATTGTTATGTTACAGAATCACATGTTTATGATTTTGTAATAAAAAGGGGGGCATTATTTGTGCCAGACTCATATACACACACATATACACACGTGTCTGTGGGCAATGACAGACACCCCAACAAGAAGAACTACATTTAGTTCTCACATCTTGGTTTCTTAAATATAATTCTTCCCTAAAAGGAACAAGGGATCCTTGGGAAAAAGGTTTCATGATTGGGCCTGAGCAAGTAAAACCTGCATGCCAGGAACTGAGGAGATGTTCCAACAGTGATGAGCACGTGGCAAAAGGCCCCAGGCGTCATTTTGAAGGGGGTCTCACTGACCAAATCTGGGATAATTTGAGCCTCAAAATAACCAATATAAACATAAATACATAAATGAGTAAATGGTGGAAAGAGAGAGTTCACCACTATTAAATATAGCACTAATTGAATTAGATAATCACCACTTGTCAAACATCAATGGATACTAACATCAGTAGGCAAAAGTGATGCAATGATAAAGAATGGAATGTTTCCCTCATCTCAGAATATCTTCCCCTAAATACTTCATCAATAAGTAAAAAATTCGAAGTCGCATACCACCAGGTAAGATGTAAAAAGAATATAACATACATTCTGTAACATTTCTGCACCAAATTTTAAAAACCTCAATCTAATCATGCATAAATATCAGGCAAACCCAACTTAGGCACACTCTAGAAACTGCCCTGTATCACTCACAAGTGCCAAGGTTATGCAAGGCAACCAAGAAATGATGAGCTGTTTGAGACTGATGGAGACTAAAGAGACACAACAGCCAACGTAATGCATACTTTTGGACATCTTGTTGTTACTGAGGACATTATGGGAACAAGTGGTGAAACTTCAGTGGCATCTGTGGGTGATAATGTATCAATGTAATTTCCTGATTTTGATGGTTTTATTGAGGTTCCACAGGAAAGAGTGTTGTTTTTTGTAGGAATTACATACTAAAATATTCAGAAGTGATGGGGAATCATGTTGGCAAACTTAGTCTCAAATGACTCAGAGAGAAATGTTTTTTTTTTTGTATTATACTTACAAGTTTTCTATGGTTTAAAATATTCCAAACAAAAACAATTTAAATGAAGGGGCAAGTGGAAAGTTGTATCGCAGCATCGTAGTTAAAAGTACACTCAGATTGAACATAATGGTCCAGCTTTGTGTTCCATTCGTCAGTGCAACGAGGCAAACAACATCAGAAAGCAAACCAGTCTGCAAAGAGCAACCAAAGTCATAAGCAATGGATGGTATGGAGTTTTACTCTGGTAATGCTAGTTCACTACAATGCTAGTTCTCTGCATGACGACTCAATTTGCACAAGCAATTACTTGCTGTTATTATACTTTCTTTTCAGTTAACTTTCCTGCTAATTTTAGTCATATTCTGAAGTAACTTAAATTTAATATAAACTTTTTTTTATAGCAGGTTGAAACCATTGCTTCTATATGCCACGTCACACAAGGTGGTGTTGTTTCTTTCATTCTGGGGAGGGCTATTGATTGGTATGCGGGTATGTATAGAGCAGACATTTAGATAAGACAGAACAATTCTTGGTATTTCTACTTAAAAATAATAAATATTTCTGACTGAAAGATACACTATTTGGGGAACTGAATGATTATTTGTGGATAATTATTATGATGAAACAATTATGTAGGGAAGATTGGTCATGTTATACAAATAGTAAGCCTTTCTCATGACATATCACACCCACATGTATCTAATCACCAATAAGAGATATTCTTTATGATGAGCACTCTACCAACGTGATCTCCAATCGTAGGCCAGCCCTATGAAGCAGGTGTAATCTGTGCTCTCTTTGCAGCTGAGGGTAAGAGTGAGTATGCAACATGTCAAAGGCTATAGGAAGCGTGCCGTGGAGTCGGAATTTGATCCCGAGTGTGACGTGACCCAAAGCCTGTTCTCTTTCCACCATGTCTGTGGTCTCTGTGATCACTTTCATTTTACACACTCAAGGGAAATTAAGCCTAAGTCAGGTCCTAAAAATAAAGCTCAGTCTCTATAATGTTTTTAAGTTAAATGTTAGGGGTAAAGGATTGCTGTCAGAGTTCAGCTCTTCAGCATGAGAAATAAGATGTTCCAAGGACTCAAGCTAATTCCTATTTTGAAATAACACACAGAAATTTCACATTAGCTTTTCCAATCCACCAACGCATTTTAAAGTAAGGTGTGCATAATGAAAATGTTTCTCGCATGTAAACTTAAGTGCTGCAAGTATCATTATCCCTCCTCCTCGTTAACATTCTGTACTAGGTTCTTGACAGACCTAGAGGCATATGATTCATAGTGGGCTGTATTTCAGTCCTCACTGGGAATATGGCACAAGCTTGGGGATCACGTGGAACGTGTGTGACAGAGAAATCTGTATCCCGAGATTTGGATCATCATCCTATCCTTGGCATTGTGCAGATAGCTGGCACTTTGGATTTGGACTTAGACAGACTCAAATTTTAGCTCCATGTTTAAGTAATTATACATGCATGTATGCATGTGTGCATATTGTTCCTACCTCATTCAAAAATAACAATAAAGGCAAGAAAAAGGGAAAAGTCACAGAAAGAAGATTTGAGGTGGCTGGCTCTGATTCTAACCTTGCATGCTGTAAATTATTGAGTCCTTTTTATTCTCAGTTGTAAAAATGCCAATGATAATAGTATTTACCTCACAGGGCTGATATTAGTACTTAACACATAGGGTAGTTCTCAGGTTTCAGTGAGTTAGTGAATACACAGTGTTTGTAGCAGTGTCTGGCTCATCATAGGTAGGCTCTATGAATGTTATCACTGTTTATACATTTGAAGGGATTGACCCATAGTAGGTGTTTCTAAATGACAGTTTTACTTCTATCTCTTAATAAAATTAGGATGAGTATATAGAATTTTTATTTACCTTTGCTTCCAAGGACCAGTCTAGGTGTCAATGAGCAGAGATTTACCCACCAGCACTACTGCGGAAGATCGAAGCTGTACTGGACATTTATTTGCTTTCCACTTTAGGATGTTGCCAATGGTGACGTAAGGTACTGTTGATATACTGGTGAGGTGATCTTGAAAGCTGTGTTTGCAACATGGATTGCTTTCATCTCATTATGTTGTTTCTGTGCAAATAATATTTATCCCTCAGGATACGAAATCATCCACGTGGAATAAATAACACCTTGTCTATGTAGGTGTACAATTATCTGACATGTAAGGATTGACAAATTTTTGCTTGCTTGGGAGTTTTGCAGTAACCTGAGTTTGATATGTTTTTGAGATGATGTTAACCTTCTCTTATTTTTGGTTACCCGGAGTCCCTGGCATTAATGTTGGTCATAGTCTATGGAAGAGTGATGTGAAGTCATGATTAATCATAGCACCCTTGAAGGGGGCTCTAGGGGAAACGTTAGTCATCCTCTGACCCAGGGACGAGCAAACAATGGCCTGCAGGCCCAAACCACCCTGCCACCTGTTTTGTGTGGACTGTGAGCTAAGAATAATTTTTAACATATTTTTTGGGGAAAAAAGCAGAGAAGAATATGTGATAGAAATCATAGTTACTGTATGGCTTTTTTTTTCAGAAAAAAAGTTTGCTGATACCTGATCTAATCCAACTCTCTCATTAAAAAATGAGGAAACTGAGGCCAAAGGAAATTATGTAGCTTCATTTGGGGTGATACATCTATTGGAGACAGATCTGAAGCTTGATCCAACTCTCCCGACTCCCAGCCTCAAACTCCAGCGGTGACTCTGCTTTTCCAGTTAGTTCTTCTCTTCTCCAGGGTCTTTACCAAGCTAATTAGAATAATTGCATTTAAAGAGATAACACTCATATTTTAAACTTCCGTGACATCTTCCTGAAGAGCTTAAGGCATCTTTGCCTGGGTTGAACCAATTCTGCCAGTGTAGGAATTGCTTCTGGGTGATCAACCAGCCCTTGGTAGAAAGAGCAATTATATATTACATATTATGGTATTACACATTACTGGGGTTAATAAAGTGTGCAGAAGGTAAGAAATAAATGCACTTAACCTGTTTATGAGAAGCAATAAGATACTTAATAAAAGAATCATGTTATATCTTTATGTTCCCAATTGAATTACCAATGCCAGAGACTGAAGGATGTAGGCACTTTCATGTTAGCTACAGGTATGAGATTTGCTAGATAATGGGGAAGGTGGGGGTGGTACTCTCTCAAAGACTTGGGGATCTACTCAAAGTTTCTGGTGAGTTGTCATGAAAGTATTACCATTTTGAATTTAGACAATGGATATTTGGTTATCACTGGAAGCCTGGTATACAGGGATATCATATACTCCTGAGAGATTGTCCAGGCTTGTCAGTTCCAAAATAAAAATTATCCCTTTGTGAGTTAAATTTTCAGTGCATCTCCTCACCCCAAGATATTTGGGATAAAGCATCCTTCAGACAAGAATGCCCAGTAATTTAAGATTTGTCTCTTTAATTTAAACTTGTTCCAATTCTATACCAAAATATCAAAGATCAGTTTAATATGTGAATATCTATAAATTTACAAAAGATTGCTAACTTATTTAGTTTATGTGTTCATCATCCAAGATGTGTACTCAAAGTCCAGTTTTTCTCCTCGTGAAAGTTTTATTAATCCAAAAAGTGAGCCAGGAACTTTCCTTTAAATCAAACCTCCAAACTAGATTCACTGTCAATATTGCTGCTGCTCCGATCAACACTCGCTCTTCGGAAATGATGTGAGTGGGAATGTCAGTGTAATTGTCTGGCAGGCATCGGATGCTAACTGCGCGGAGATGCCCCGCTGAACTAGCAGGCAGATGGATTTCTTGGAGTGCCTTTTAGGTGTTTCTAGTATAAACATTTTTCAGATCAACTAATAGTTGATAAGGAGCTCTTTAACTACACGGGTTATAAAATATTGCTCAAAAACTGAAAAACATATGCAGATTTGAGTGCATTAAAATACTCTTTAGATTTGATCCATTTCTGAAAAGAGTGACTTGAATTGACATGAATATTCTGTACATGCTTATATATTATATCCCTCTGTATCCTTATACATTATAATAAAATCTTAAAAATATGTTTTTTCTTGTGATTTCACAACATCTACAGCTGAATACATTAAAGCTATATCTTATAGATATTTAATATATGCCCCCCCATTTCCAAATATAATAGGGAAAAACCAGTAGGACATGACTTTCTAACTTACTATACAAGAGTCAGTGAGATGCATTGTACCAGACATGATATGCTGCAACCTTGACAGAACAAAAATGACAGTCAATATTATTTAGGCATACATATTCTGAAACTGCAACGGATATAATACGTATGAGAACATGACTGCAAAGGTAATTGAGCAAATTTTTGGATATAGCACATGTCTTGGTCAAACCTAGGCTAGAAAGCTGTTCAGAGCCCCCTGTCTCAGCCACAGGTTGTTTGTGCCTCGCATGATGCCAGCCCAAGGGATCGTGCCTGTCCCTGTCACGTCTGGCAAAGCAGCTTGTAAGAAGTCAGCTCTGGATGGGCCAGCCAGTCGGAGACACATGGGAGACGAAAAAGTCCAGTTAGTGAGGATGCCTCTTCCAGGCTCTTTATCATGGTTCTCAACATGTTGGAGATAAAAGTGAAAATCAATGCTTGGGCATTGTTTGATAGTTGCCAGTTTTAGTTTGATATTTGGAAAAATATTAAAACAAATGATTATTTTTATATTGCTTAAACACATTTCCTTTTTTTATTGTTTTTTTCTCCTTGATATCACATTTTTGGCAAGTTATACTCTCCAGAGAGATGGAACACATATCACAGAGCTACAGGGTCAGTGTTCCTGGTGGTCTTTCTTCCTTCCTTCTCTCTCTGACTACTGTCCCGCTTAGGAATGCTCTCTTAGGGGCTCAGGACAAGTTCACATGGAGATGTAAGTTTCCTCAGCTCTAAGCCCGTTCTATAGCTGGAAAAGCCCTGGTGAAGCATTTCGTTTCTGTGAAGTCACACAATGATCCACTTTGTGAAGAAAGGTTACTACTATTCAGCATCAAACACCAAAGCGTAAAACGAATGCCTAAAGTACTCCTTTCGGGCGTTGCTGCTTCCTGAGGTGCTGCCCTCGAAGAGGCTTCAGGGTGAGGGGCACATTCACCCAGAACTGAATGTTTAATATTATTTATTTAAGAATACAACTTGTAACCAAATGAGTATTTTAGAAACTCATATAACCCGACTGTGTCAAAGTCAGTCTTAATCCCTTAGGCATCATTCCCCTTTGGCTGACAGCTCTCAACTGTAGTGTCACCTTCTCATTCAAGATCAGCACAGTCGTGGTGCCAGTCGAAGCACTTACAACCTATAGATTTTGAAGATTTTAAGATTTTTGAAGATTTTGACGATAACATTTTGAATATTTTAATATTTTAAATGTCATATTTTGCAGATTTTTAGCAGACTTACTGTTTTTAAACGATGATGTCTTTAATTGCAATCATACGACAGGGTATCTTTTGGTAATGAGTGACTAGAACGTCTAAATCTTAAAACACATTTTACCGTTCCATGCGCCATCGCTGCAAAGTGAACGGACTGCTGCAGAGTGGTTACCCAGTTTTCCTATTGATTTTTCCATCCAGGATGATACTGTGACTATATATTAAGTGGTGTTTCCCTTTATTATTCCCCCAGATATTAACTGTGTTATCTTAAAGCGTTTACTTCTTTGGCGTGAACCTTCGTCCCATCACAGAGCGCTTGCCTTTGTGTCACGTTGTCACCATTCACTCCCTGGTGTAAGTCTAGGGGGTAAGTTGCTTTTATTTAGGAAAATAACTATGTGCTGAATGCATACAAGGTGGAAAAACAGGTCCTATTTCATTCATCAAACAGGCCATATGTATTTCCGTAAAATGTAGTGCCATGCCAGCCAAAGCTCTGCGTGACTAGGTATCTATTGTAAAGTGGTAGGATAATAACCGTGAACTCCTTTTCCAACCCAATAAAATTTAGGAGTGGCACGTTGTAACTTGGTTTGAGATATTTTCCCCAATATTTTCTTAAAGCTTCATGTATGGAAAGTGTCTTTGTTTTCACTCCATTTCGCATTTTGCCAAGAAAAAGTGACAAAACAGTACTTATCATCTTCCTTCAAAACATATGGCATGTGCCCACGGAATATTAAATGATCTTTTACAATGACAACAAATGTTGTGATATTTCATCTGAAACTCCCAGAATGTAAGGTTTCTTGAAGCAGGCAGGAAAAGCAAAAAGATGGTTCAGGGGGATTGGTTTACTGGTAGAGATGGTAATGAAAACATCTGCTACTTCCAATCCGAAGGAGTACTGTGCATTATGTATGTATAAGTGAGTGTGGCAGAAAACATTGTTTGGACTTGGAGATGCTAAATAAGATTCTGTAGCTGGTTTGGTGTCCTCTTGTTTAAAAGAGATAAGAAACTGAATGCACATAATTAGTCTGTCTTTAATTAATTTTTTCTCTTACTTGTCTCTGTAGCAGAACAATTCTCCAATGATTTCAGGGTACTGAAAAATGGGCTTCCTACCTTTCTCTTTTTCTCACAAACCTCTGTCTAAGGACGGAGGAGCCCTTTATTTGATCCACGAGGTTAGGAGAGGGATCTGGTCATGTGTGACTTGGGCTTTCGTGCCTGTCTTTGGAATTCACCTGCTCCAGCGTGAGTTGCGTTTTGTTCTGCTCCTGCCCCAATGTGAGAAGCACACCTTGTTGAGGTCCACACCTGCTTTCAGGTCTAGTCTTGTCTTTTTTCACTGTTGTGGCTCAGCAGGGTTTTCCATTTTAATTGGCCTGGTAAAAATATCTACTTTGCAGACCAAGTTCTTTCCTTTGCGGGTGGTCCCAAGGTCTAGACTTGGCGGGGTGGGAGTGTCAGTGGAAGGATATCGGACTTTAGCCACAGGTTAAACCATATTCCCCTACTTTTTTTTACTAACAGTAAAACTCAAATTTTGATCTCTATCTGTCCATATTCAGGATCTACCTCTTAGTTGTCTCAGAACTTAGAAAGGAAATGGATATTACTATTTACCTCTTCTTAATAGACTAGCATTCACCATAGGGATGAAGTGTTGTTTGATATTCACATTCACATTGAGATCCTCGAGAATAGTGGCTATTCATAACCGATCCATGAGAATACATTTTTGTTTTTCTAACACCACCACACTCCTTCTGTATTAATATTTATTTAGATATAAAGAAATCCCAAGTAATAGTTTATGTTTTAGAATATACTACCTATCAGTAAATGTTAAAATTGTAATTATAGCTGTTGACTCTCACGTCACTGATCCTACATTAAAACATATCAGTTGGGAGGTTTTTAATAAAAGGTATGAGAAAAAGTTTAATGTTATATTATAATATTATTAATATGTTCATATTAATTTTTGTGGAGATCAATAGTCCACACAGAAATCAGGCATCTGTGGGATGCACATGATTGCTACTCCTGACTATTTTCGACTCTTTGGGTATAGCAGACTCAATATTTTCATTGCTAAGCAAATTATTTCAAAATGAAAAGACATTCTTTTGTTTAGTGTATAGCAACTACCATGTACTAGGTATTGTTCTAGGTTTTGGGTTTTCATATGTGAAAATATAGACCAAAACCTAGGGATTTCTGTTCCCAAGGAACCTCACATTCTAGTGGTGAGGAAGAGACAGTAAACAGTAAACATAATAAAAAAGCATTTCTAGTATTTTGGAAGGTGTTAAATATTAAGGAAAATCAGCACAGCAGAGTGAGGTTAATGGGGAAGGGCAGCGAAGGGGCGGGAGCTGCAGTTTAGATAGGTCAGTCAGAGTAGGCCTCATTGAAGGGCTGATGTCTGAGCAAAGCGCTAAAAGAGAGGAGGAAGCAGACCACATGGGTATCAATGAAGAAGAATATTCTAGGTAGAGGGACCAGCCATTGCAAAGGCTCCGAGGAGGGGCGTGTGTATGGGGAGGACAGAAGGATGAAAGACAGGGAGGAAGGGAATAGGGAAGGGAAGGGTGGTAGGGAATGTGACCAGAAAGAAGTTAGGTAGTGAGTTGTTGGGCCTTGTAGGCATGGCGAGACATTTGAAGTTTTCCTGAGAGAAATAGAAAGCCATCGGAAGATGTGATAGAGGAGTAATGCATTTCTTAAGGTTTCATAAGATCTTTCTAGTTGCTGTGTTGAGAACACACTTTTGGGAGACAAGACTGAAGAGGGAGACTAGTTAGGAGGCTCTTGTTATCATCAAGGTGAGAAATAAGGTGGCTAGATCAGATGACAGCAGTGGAGGTGAAGTGGTTGGATTCTTGACGCATTTGAAAGCTGAGCCAACAGGGCCTCCTGAAGGAAAGGATGTAAAGTGTGAGAGAAAAGGATGAGTTGAGGACAGCTCCAGGTTTGGGCTTCACCGGAAGTGTGGATTTTGCCCTCACTGAGATGGGAAAAGTGGTGGGTAAAACAGATTGGGAAGGGATAAGGGGAGGAATTTAGTTTTCAACATCCTAAATTTGGAATGTTCGTGGAAATCTAAGAGAAGGTGTTGAAGGCCCTGTTAGATACATGAGGTAGAGTTCAGGAGATAAATGTAGGCTGGGGATAGGAGTGTGGAAGTTGTCAGTACAGAGACGGTGTTCAAAGCCTGAACATATTCCCTGAGAGAACACTCTCAATACCTATAAAAAGGAGACTTTCTAAAGCCCTGTGGAAGGTTAGCACTTCTTTTCAGCCAAGTTTGAGATGTATAAAGATTAGTATTTTTAAAAGGATCATTGAATGATGAACACTTTCCTGCTGAAAATTGACATTAAAACAAACAAAAAAAAATGCCTTCCATGTTATGTGCATCTCACCTCTGCAATTAAAATGGAAAGGATTCAGAGAACCTAGTTAAAGTAGAGAATTTGAGTCTAGTAGGTGCCAGCTTCCACCACCAGAAGTTCTTGTTGATGTTTTTAACTCTTTCGTGCTTTTGTGTCTTTGTTGCTTGTGGCCATGCCCTATATAGACTTGCAGCCAAGATAGGAGGTCTTACAGGTCCAGTGGTCAGAGGGAATAGTGACTTTTCTGTTTAATAGTCAAGCCCAGTCAGCGTTTATAATGCCTTTATGTATTGCACAAAAGTAGCTTAGATACAACACCACAGGTCTGAAAGAGTTAGTTCCTTCCTCCAAGAGAATACAATCTTAAGGAGTTTCCACATTGGGAGACTGGCTTAAAATAACAATCTACACAAGACTTTCTGAGTCAGAAAACTATTTAAAGAAGAGAGTGCTAAACAGTGTTTCCAATAAATCCTGGTAACTCTTTTGCATTTGAGCATATCACAATAGAAAGGGTGAAGTAACTATCTTTAGATTACATGGCAAGATGGGTGCAGAGAAGGGCAAAACTGCCGAATTTCTCCCTTTCAGCCGTGTGGTCAGGCTCTCAGTGACAAGTCTCAAATGTCAACAACTGCATGACACTTGTTCTAACACTGTCAAGCTGACTTCCCTGAGATTTACCTTCTTGGCAGAGAGTCAGGTAATATTATTACTGAGAGAGTGGCCGCCATCAGGAGCCTTAGAAACAGTGCTTGAGTTTTCAGTGCCCAGCAGAAGAGAATGCCAATTTAAAAAAAATTCATAGAACAAGATTTTGCCAAGCCTAAACTTAACATAATTTTTCTTGGAGAAATTGTCTCTAAAACAGTCATGAAAATATTTCCTGTTATAGTGACTGCCCTCTTTCATGGAGATTTACAAATGATATACAGAGAGGTGAATATAAAACTTGTTCTTCAGCACCTGGCCTCGGTCAAGGGCCAAAGGTCAACAGTTTGAAAGGTGTTGAGTGGTACCATTCACTAGGAAAGGTACAGAGAGAAACCTTCTCCACGCTTTCAGGATGCCCCTGGCTTTCCTCCCCTTATATTACAAATCGTAACCTATTGTTCTCCCCATGTTCTTTTGAGCATCTTCTCCATATGGGGGTTTGATCTGCACTCACTGTTGAAAACGAAGGTCTTGGGATATAGGAACCAAAAGAGCACTGGGCATAAACCCTGGCGATGGATGGCCCTCCTCGCTCAGTTTTTAGCTATGCACATGTGTGCTATTTGAGTGCATATCACTGGTGACAAGGAGATCTGTTTCTTCTGAGAGCACAATCTGGGAACAACTTTTCTCATTTACATAGAGTAGAGGGAATACTGATCAAATCTGTATATCTGCTGCATATCCATCTACCTTAATAGTCTACGCTCTCACCAGGAAGGGAGGTGGGAGGAGGAGAGGGTGCTGAGTCACGAGACTCCCTTCAGCTCATGTACCTCTGGTTTTAAGAGGATAAAGGCAGTGCTTTTAGTTGATGCACTTTCTCATTATTTAAAATGGCTTAGCCTGGGAGTGGGCACCTTTGTGCTTTAGGTCCCAAGTTAAAGTTAAGGAAACAGTTTCTAACATTCATAGATCAACAGCCGGCTGAGGAGTTGTGCAAGAACAGACATATCAGCTTTATAGTCCAGTTTCTCGAACACTGTGTTGGGCTGGGATACACTTGGTTAAATGTATCTTGATGGGCCACGCAGGTGCCTCCCAGGTTGTCTGGGGTAACGCTAGGAACAGAGCAGCCTTAGGCAAATGCTGCCAAATGAAAAAGCTTGATGTGACATCCAAAAAGCTCTCATTGCTCTCTTCAGACCTCACATAAGCTTGTTAAATTGGGAAAGCTCAGCAGGTGGTGTGTCTGAAATCTTTTTATTTTATTTTTTGATGTAATCTTTATTGTATTTTTTCCATTACCATTTAGTCCCCCTACCTACACCTCTCC
Source organism: Carollia perspicillata (assembly GCA_004027735.1). NCBI lineage: Eukaryota > Metazoa > Chordata > Mammalia > Chiroptera > Phyllostomidae > Carollia > Carollia perspicillata. The sequence goes on along the minus strand of PVKM010007221.1, from coordinate 9,726 downwards.
TCACAGCAATCACCACACTGTTGTCCATGTCCATGAGTCCTTTTTCCTTTTAGCTCAGTCCCTTTACCCTTTAACCTCCCCATCACTAACTGTCACGTGCTCTTCATCTATGAGTCTGTTTGTTTTGCTTGTTAGTTCAGTTTGTTCATTAGATTCTACATATGAATGAAATCATATGGCATTTGTCTTTTTTTTTTTCTTTTGCACTTGATTCTTGCTGTTCTTGCCAAGGCGTGATGCCTTGAAACTGACATAAAAACAACGGAAGCTGCTTGGTCAAATCTCTAGCCTGAAACAGAGGGCAGCATGAAACATTTGCCCCGGCTATGCAGCAAATGCTCTCTCAGTAGTCCCACCCCCTCTCCTTGGGGGAAATTTTTGTTAAAGGGCCCTAAAGTCTGTACCTCCAGCTACTGAAGGACTCTTACCTACTTATAGCATAAATGTTATCCACTCTGAAGGAAAGCATAGAGTATTCCTCTCATTAAAGATTGAATGCATGTTATTTCCACTTGCCTCTCCGTAGAGAGAGAATACACACTAGCCTTCCCACAGTGAGTATTTACTCACATCTTCCCTCTGTGGAGCCAAGCCCAAGGTCACCTTCATTGCCTATCATCTGTATCAGCTGATAGACAGCTCTGTCTCATAACTAGCTTTTGGAATAGTTTGTGTGATAAATGCTTATAGCTTTCTATAGTTTGGCCTTGGTTTTGACTTTTGTGCAACCCCGTCAGGTGTATTTATCTGCCTTCTCTCCCTGAGGCTGTCCCCAGGCTAAGCCATCTATGGCTCTTGGTGCAGTTTGCCACCTGCCTCCAGGTTTTGGTCCATGTAATTTCCAACATTCAAATTAAAATGAAAACCATCCTTTTTCAAGGAGTCTCTAAAAGAGCAAAGTCTCCTTCCACTAGTTAACTTAATCTTCCTATCTCGAGTCTATTGCAGCAAAGAACCCCGTCCACCTCCTGCCCTCTACCTGAATCCCAGAGGCCTCACCGGTGCCGTTCTCACATTGCTGCTCTGGGAGACTGGGAGGGACTCAAAGCTGGTGACTTCATCTCATGTCTTTCTCCCCAAGACCTTAGCAATACAGTTTTCTGGACTAGATGCAAACAGACAATCCATCTTTGTGTTTGGGTATTTAATCAGAGGATCTAGGCAGTTGGTTTTGGGGGAGGAGAGGGGACTGAAGCAAGGGGTTGGTTCTTCAACAAAACTGCACGTAACTGAGCACTGGCAGATGAGATCAGTGGCCTACACACTTGGTCTACTATTTCCCTAGTCTTCGCTTGCCCACTTTTGTTCTGTCATTACACATGCCCCTGTAGATTGTCACTAAAGTTCCAGTTACCATTAGAAAGGAGAGGGAAAATGTCAGGGGAATCTTGAGGGGAGACAAGAGTAAAAGGGGATTTTGTGAGGCAGCTACTCAGGATGTATGGAAGGTACACTGGCATCATTTAGGAGCAGCTTGCTGATTGACAGCTCACAGATGGCAGGTCCGAATTCCACCCAATGCAAGCCATAGACTGTTGCTGGGGGGCTCCTTCCCTTTTCACAGAGCTTTGCTCGGTGTGAGATTAACCCCACTTTCTGGTCCTCTGTTCCCTTCAAACAAATTCCCTAAGCTAGCAGAAATTCCCTAAGCTAGGACAGAACTGGGCATATAAATAACCTTTGACAACTGTCTCCTTTGGAGAGATTGCGGTGTTCTCCAAGTATTAACATACAATACTTAGGTGTTCTTTCTTTCTTTTCAAAAATATTTTATTTATTTATTTTTAGAGAGAGGGGAATGGAGAGAGAAAGAAAGGGAGAGAAACATCAATGTGTGGTTAACTTTCATGTGGCCCCCACCTGGGACCTGACTCTCAACCCAGGCATGCGCCCTGACTGGGGTTTGAATCAGTGACCCTCTGGTTCACAGCCTGCATTCAATCGACTGAGCAGCACCAGCCAGGGCAGTTAGGCTTTGTGAGCCTGGGAAATTTCCTAATCCAACGCTCACCCATGGGTGGGTGGTCTTTAACAGCCCCTCCCATTGGGGCCCACTGGGTTTCAGCAAACTCTAAGGGTGGGTCAAGAAGAAAGGCCAGTGTGTTTTTAACTATAACTTTCTTTGGTTTAACTTTTCATAAGAAAGAGAAAGAACTGATCGATTACTAAACGTTGAAGTCATGGGGGTCTTGGTTTGGGAATTCATCCAGTGAAAGTGTTTACTGAATGAATTCAACAACCAATGCAAAGACACCAACATACTACTTGAAACAGTACTGCAAGAAGTCATTTCATGTTTATAATTGTTAAATTTTAAAGAATTGAATGAACCTTTCAAAGTGAGTAATTTTTTATTTGAATTCTACATCCTTATGTATTATGTAACAATTAGTAATGATGTGATGGATAATTTTCTTTGGAACAGTTCCTGATTCCATTACTCAACTACTCGATCGACCAGTAATTATGAATCATATCTTTAATTAGCTGCTGCTCTTCAGAAACATATGAAAGCCAAGGGCATAAAGTAATTGGCATAAAAGTTTTCCTAATTAATTTATCTGTCCGTGTAAGTAACCAGGGCTGGAGTCTGGGGATCATTTATAACTCCGGGAAGGCCAGCCCTAAAACTCACTGTCGAAGGAGATTTATATTTGTAAGTTATAAAAAGACAACAAGCCACAAAATTGCATTATCCCCAACTTTAACAATACAGCCCATAATGTGCCGTTCAGAGATGAGCAAAACGTTCCTATTGATCCAATTCATTTTCATCATATCCTCCAGTGAATCTTTCAAATCTCTCTTGCCTTTTCCTCATTCAACATTGTAACAGTAATCAAGCACATTAAGCAATTCATTAAACAACAGCCCCGCTGACCACAGGGAGTACTGCAGCGAACATTCATTAGGCAGCCAATAACTTTATTTAAGTAGCAAAGGGCTTGGGAGTAAAAACCAGCTCCTTTGTCTCCCTGTTCGGAAACGCACATTTCAGCGATGATCAAGGCACATGGGCTCTGGCCCACAAGGTGCTTTCAAATGAGGGTCTGTCTCTGCATAAAGCAAAATGAGGGTAGGGTGGAGGTGTCCTGATTACGTTCTCTCCTTGCCAAAACGGCAGTCCAAGACTTAGCTCACTGCTGAGTGTGGCTGTGGAAGATTTATGTGTAGTCTGGAAACAGAATGTTCAAATATTGATATTTGGATGCCAGATTTTCAGATCTGACTTTTAAAATGCTAAATGGAGGCGATATGGCTTCAGAGAACCCTGGCTGGCTTTGTGTGGTAATAAAAGTGATGGATGCATTTTCTCTCTTGACAACGGAAAGGGAGCTGGAAAAACAGAAGCAAATAGCACAAATTGTTTCTTCAAATGATAATTAGAGACATCCTAGAGAAGACCTACCGGTCTCTTTGGGATTTGGGGAGAGTCTTGGGGACAAATTAAAAGAAAAGGTGACCGAAAAAGTGAAATCGAGGTTATATTTTTCAGAGACAGGGCACCTTGCCAGTATCCCTTGGGGTTTAGGCTTCTAGTACTGCTGTCCTTGAGCATTTTTCTTTACCTGGTGAGCTATTTCTTTATGAAAAAAAAAAACCTTGAAAATGTTATTATATAGGTTAAGTCTTCATAAATAACACCATCCATGGTTAGATGAAACTATTTTCAGAAAGGATTTTTTTTTCCCTTGAGGGGACCAAAGGGAATCCCTTTTTCACAAGGTATTATTTTATTGCCTGAAGAGTCTCTAGGGGAAAGACATAAGAGAGTTGCATTTCTGAGACTTTCTCTCCTCCTACCTCTAAATAGAGGGCGCTGTGTCAAGATTAAACTTCATTTGATGTTTTTCTCTTAACATGCACTGTCTTCTAAACCTTTATTCTTATGGGTATGGTGTTGGCCATTCCTTCTAGCCCATATCTATTGATTAAGCTACTGACATTGCACCATCAGTAAATAAAATAAAATTGTCCTGTTTTAGACTCTGCTCGGCAGCACAGCTAATAAAAGCAGGCTGCGAGGCTGGGCTGATGTGTGACTCCCTTCCCTGCCTGCCGTGGGGAAGACCTGGGGTCAGAATGGAGCTCATCCTGTGCTTGCATGATTTCTGAGATCATTCTCTGGGTTTCTGAGAAGGGGGATTATATGTGAGGCACGAAGCAGAGCAAAATCCTGAGCTAGAGCAGAGGGAAGACCAAGATGCAAATTGGGAGACAATAAACCACCAGGTGCTTCCAGTAACCAGCAAGGATTAACACATCACTTTTAGAGCAAAGTGCTTTCAAAGAAAATCAACAATTGCAAGTTTTGCTTCCTCATGGACTGGTGAGGAAGTCAATTTTGTGTGTTTAAAAACATGCACTTTGTGTACATTTTGGAGCCACTGGATAGTACTTTTCGGTCACAGTGGTCACATAGAGTTTTAGGTCTCAGAGGGAACACGCCGTTGTGCCTCCTCAGTTGCGCCACCACTGCAGTTGCGTTCAGGCGGCAGCTGAGAGCAAAGAGAGGGAAGACGAGACAGTTGTAGTACATCCAAGGTGGAACTGTGAGGGACATGGAAGTCAGGGTAAGACATGTCTTTGCCCTGAGATTTATATCCCCTTTAACCATGAATTGGTGTGGTCAAATTCATTTTTAATGCCAATATGCTGAATATATAGTCATGTTTTCTCTCTGGGCAACTTGATGGAGTTCTGTTACTTTCTTGCTTTAATGTTTGGAAATATTGTAGATAACCATTCAGGAGTCCTGTTTAATAAAATTATACAGGGATAGTCAAAAGTTCTTTTAAAAGAATGATTTTTTTAACAGGAAATCTTTGGTGACATTTGGCCTTAATAGTGCTTAATGATAGAAAAGGCTAACATTGTTTGAATGAATAAAAAGCATTATAAGTTCCAGGCACTGTAATAAGAGTTTTGCATGCAGTAATTCATTTAATTCTCTCAATAACATAGTCAAGCAAGTACTATTATTTTTTGTATTTTGAAATATGTGAATCTGGGAATTAGGTAATTTGTATGATTTACTCAAAATCCAGTAATGGCTGGAGCTGGCTAACATGAGCTGGGGGTCGGGGTGGGGGGCAATTGTGCTTATCTTTTCCCCACGCCAGTGTTCAGTGACTTCATGGTAGTAACTTGAAATTGAACTTAGTGGGAGTATTTGCAGCAGGGAAAGTGCTACAAATCAGGTCCCTCACTCCCCCAAATCTTGTTACTAAACATTGGTAAGAACACCATTTGTAAAGGTCAAGCAGGGAATTAACAATAGGATCAGAATTTGAAAACCAAGTTAGTGTATATTAAACCACCTCACTAAATTACCCGTCAGTTTGTTCCATTTGCTAAGCCTTTTTTCCTACAAAGTACTGCATTTGATGCTATGGAGCACATATTACTTTTTCTCAAAGTCTGTGTCTGTTTAGGAGACCAAATGCCAAGGTGGGAACACGTTTAAGGATGTCCAGCCGGCTGTCCGCTCATGCAGTCTGACCATGTCAGCTGGAAGAGGAGCCTGTTTAACAGCTCCCAGTTCTAGGCTGTGGGCTCAGAGGCACAGATTAGGTGGTTATTGTCCCAGAACTCGGCCCCTGAACGTTGACGGGCTAGGAACACTGTAGAGGAAGGGGTGCCAGATCTACTGCAGTGGAAAATAAAAAAAGAACAAGGCACAGGCAGAGATTGGCATCTCCTACGTGCAAGGATCAGTACGAGTCACTGCAGGGTGAGAAACAGGTGAGGAAGAAACTGAAATTTTTGTTTTCTAGATGTGCTGTAAACATTATTGTCTGTTTAAAAAGTTCTCTTTCTTTTGGACTCATTGGTACTGAAATATTTACAGCTAAAAGGAGATGATGCCTGCAATTTGTTCAAAATAATCTGAGGGTGGGGCAAGTTGGGGACTGGTGGGGATGTAGATGAAACACAGTTAGCCATAAATAAATTAAATCCTGTAGCTGAGTAACAGGTGCATGAAAGTTCATTTTACTATTCTTTTTGTTTTTTTTGTATTTGTTTGAAATGTTTATGATAAAAAGTAAAACAAAGCAACAGACCATTGGCCCACAAAGGTTCACTTTGCTACTGTAAAATCAAAGTACAAAATCTATGCCAAACCTATGCCAAAGCATATCTAAGTTTATAGATGTCAAAATAAGGCAACAAAATCTTAAAGAGGACTTAAGTAAGAAATGGATAATCTTGACAGACCTTATTTTATAGCAAAAAGGACTGAACAAAACAGTAATATAGGTCCAAATGGGAAACGTCAGGATGTTAATAGATATTTATGTCCAATGGATTAATTTAAATGGAGCCTTTTAACAGACATCCTACTTGTTGTTGTTTCAAGTTATGAATTAGGACTGTTGTATTTGTTTTTCTTTTATTAGTTTAATTTTCAAATCCCACTTCCTTAAAAGAAAAGGAAGATAGTTAATTAGACGTGCTAATATCTTTTTCTAAACATTGTTTATACAGGCTCTTATGTTGCTTTCTAAAAAAGAACACTGCATGACAAAGATTGGCCATTCATCATCCAAACACAGTACATATCTTTTAAAATGGTGAGATTTTTAACAGTATTAACAGGTCACTACATTTAATACTAAAGTTTCATTGACAACTTTTCAAGTAAACTCTTAGACAAGCCTGAAGTATTTCTCCCTAATAATTATCTTTTTCCTTACTGATGAATTCTTACTCTCCCCTTATACCCAATCCTTGATAGGGTAAATTGGTGACAAAACTCACCAATTTTGTCCTCGTGGGTCAACTTGGAGCTCAATGTCCTTGGAGCTCAGATTGTGACAGCCCTGCATTTGAGGGGAGCCAGGGGTTGAGGGTCCAACCACTTCTTTCTCAGCTTCGGTGCTGACTTGCCTTGGTCTCAGCCATATAATCACCCAACCTAGGTGGCTAAAATTAATTAAGAGAAGGTCTTAATTCTCAGAACGACACCATCCATCAGCTGAAGGGGTTTGTGCTGCTCCCCCAGTTTCTTTGCTTTGCTTTTCCCCCTTAGGCAAGTTTTATTCTTCCCCTTTGGAACTGGAACGGGCAACCATGTTGCCACAATTTCAAGGCCGTTTTTCTTTTCTTTTCCTTCTCCCTGCTTCCTCCTCTTCCACCCTCCTCCTCCCGCCCTCCTTCCTCCTCCTCCTCTTGTTCTTCCTGGGCATCCTGTCCAATTTATCTCACTCATCAACCTTTCAGAGAAACAAAAGGGGGATTTATTTTAAATTTGCGAACATTGTTTTCCTTTAAGAATCACCAATAATTTCAAATTATTTGGTGTTCTCTCTGGGTCAGGCACTCTGCTGGATGCTTTAAATGTGTTAGCGTTCAGTTATTATTTCCCTCCTTAATATCAGGAACTGGGGATTAGGGAGAGAACGATGAAGTAAACTGTCCACCCACGAATTCAGAATTACTGGACGCAGACTCCCTGACTTGCACGGGCCCTTTCCTAGTGTCACTTAGATTAATTAAATGTTTCTCGGTTGTCCTCTTTAGCAACAGTTTTCACCTCTGTCCTTGTTTAGTCAATATGAATTACATCAGAATAGTAAAGTTTATTTACAATGAATCAGAAAAGACTGCTTTCTTGATAGGGATCATTATTTTACAGTACTCTTCAAATAGCCACTTTCTCCTACACTAGCAGTCGGTTAATTATGAGCATGGCGGTTCACTACCGAATTTTTCATACTATAAGACGCACTCCCCCCAAATTTGGGAGGGAAAGGGGAGTGCGTCTTATAGTCCGAATGTAGCTTACCTGGTTCGCTGTGGGGGTTAGGGGAGGCAGTGGAGCGGGGTCACAGGTTATTAAATATTTTCCCACATTTTTTGCTTCAAAATTGTTTTTCCCTATTTTCCTCCTCTAAAACCTAGGGGCGTCTTATGGTCTGGTGTGTCTTATAGTCCTAAACAGATGGTACTTGTTGAGCTGTCCTGCTCCAACCTGGGTAACAAAACGAGGACATACAGCACCGCTTCGTGCCTGCAGGTTGCTCCTAGGAACAGGCGTGATCTGACATACTCTTCCGCTCCCCCAATGTCAGCTTCGTGCGATTAGCTCTCAAATTTTATTCCAGCTTTTTACTTTAAAAGAATCACTTAAAGACAAAGTGAAGGTGCTGGAGGATAGTAATTGTTCAATGAAGCCTTATGAGGCGAAGAGCAACCTTCATTCGTGCTCCCTGGACTGGCGAGGTTGTCTGCATGGAGAAGAGGAGGAGGAGCCCTGGCTTCTGTCTCTGGTGGAGTGTGGACGAGGGTGCAGAGAATGGATATGCTCTTACCGGGCTGTGGTCTGCAGAGCAGGGGGTGCAGTCTACCTGGTGGGTGAGCTCTGGAAACTAAACTGAGCAAGTCGGAGGGTTTGAGAATAGAACCAAGCAGTCAAAGAAACGTTTTTAAACCAGGAGCTTGTCACAGATAGTAAATTTTTATGGTCCTTTAAAATTGCTCTTGGCTAAAAGAATAAAAATGGTGAAGTCACTAAGAACAGGGGTAGAGGGATAAAAAGAAATCCAACTATGGGAAAACACTCATTTGGAAGTAAGACCTTAGCAGGAAGTGTGACTTTTGGAAATACTTGTAGAAGAAATAGCAGAATTTGGGGACCACATGGCTGTTGGTAAAAGAGGGACATGTGTGCACAGTCAAGGGGTATGTGTGACAGTGTTGATCCTGAGACTGAGTGGAAGGACACCGTGAAAAAGAATTAAGAGAGAGACGAGAATTCAGTCTGTGTGCTACAAAGCTGGACAGGACAAGCAGACTTCCAGCCTTTGTATGGAAGACAAGAAGAGATATAGCATTAAAAAGCTAGGCAGAGGTGAATATTGGAAAGCATATCTAAAAGACAGAAGTACAAATCATCAAAAATAAAGTCTCTCAAATTGGTGTATAGCTTGCTTTAAGATGGACTTGGTCTATAACGCCTCACGCGTGGCTGACATGCCAACGCTTTCGTCACTTTCTAGAGCACATAAAACACTCTGTGTCCCTTCTTTCAATGAGATTTGGGATTAAAGGCTGAACTGTCCAAGTAGAAAAACTATGGTGATTTTTTATGAGTGACAGTGAAAAAACATGATAAAAAAACATCTGGAATAAAACGTGTCTTACTGATTAGCTATATTGCCGACTGCCATATGCACAGAAATACATGAATTACATGTGTATATAAAGCTGTGAATATATCTTGGCACATCTCCTGGAAGAGATGCCAAGTTTTATGTATCTATCTATACATATACCCATATAGACACACATATGTACAATCTGCACTGAGTTGTGTTCTATGGCGCTCAAATGTTTGTTTAGTCCATTAGACACTAACAAGCTATTGAATAAGTAAAATCAGAAGACAGTGCCAACTGAACCTCATGTGCCTGCCATGGTGGATGTGCAGACCTGCCTCAAGGCAGGAGATAGATTCCTGCTCAGTACCAAGCTGTGGACCCCGTGGCGCTCGGTAAATATTTGTTAAATGACTGTCTGACTGATTAACTGTCTAGATGACTTCTCACCATTCCTTCCAGCCCACCTGACACATGGCCAGGGCAGATTTTAATGTTAGAGAATGCCCAAATAAGGACTGGAGAATGGCTGCACACATCTGTGTTGCTAACTGGAGATATAAAGGGACAGACGTTATCTGCATACTTTCTTCCTCAAATTGCTAATGTTGAATTAGGTAAGACC